>BQNB010107835.1:0-23079 GCA_026074375.1 Tanacetum coccineum | reverse complement strand
TGGTTTGCTTAAAACCATAGGGTCACTCAACTGGCCAATGTTTGAAGTACCAATTAGTTGAGATGGTTTATAATATACCATGGGAGCAACCCTTTCTGGGTCCCAAGGATTGCCTAGTCCTGAGCAAACGGCTACAGGTAAAGACCTATAAAATCTGTTTATGGCTGTGATGATTTGCCAAAAATCATTAGGGTACTCCTATTCACCAATGATTCATGTTTTAAGAGTTGGACTGGTTACTAATTCACCAGGGTGATGCCATGATTCCACTAAAGGGTTAGCTAGCCCAAGAGTGAGTAGCTACATGGTAAAGGCTTATCAAATCTACTCATGTTGCTGAGGTGGTTCAAAAGTCTGTTGCTGGTTCCGGATTTCCTGAAGGTTCTTCAATGTTGCTGACTTTTGATGTTCAAGTTTAACCAGGCTACAAATACTGCAACCTATATGGTTCTATGAATGAAGACTCATCTGCTTGACACAATATCTGCTATAAAGATGCTGCTTCCTCTAGAGACATTCAGCTAATATGTGCAGAATTTTCAAGTATGCAAGACAAGACTCAAGCAGATTAGATGTTGCTGCTAAGTTCATATTTCAATCCTCAAGGTTCAAGACTGAAGATCTATCTAGAAACTGGAAATTAACATAGTCAAATTCCAGTTTAGGGGAGGATTGTTAGGAATAATTGTAATACTTAGTTTCTACTAGTAGGTATGTAGTTCCTACTGGTAGAGTAGTAGTTCCTACTGGCAGGTATGTAGTTCCTGCTGGTAAGGTTATTATCATAGTTAGTCCTGGTAGGCTAAATCTAGTTCCTACTGGTAGAATACTTAGTCCTGGTAGAGTCAAATAGTTATTCCAGGATAAGATTTTAGTTAGTTAGAGATGAGGATATGCATGAGATAAATCAGGGATAGTCACACATATTATTCTCACGAGTTTTTAGTAATTGCCGATTAGGGTTTCACCTCTATAAATAGAACCCACGGCTTAGGGAATTGTAACAGATTTATAAAACACAATTCTAATTCTCCTTATTTGTTAATAGAAATCCATAGAAGGATCTTTTAGTTTTTATTAGTCCTGTTCTTCTTATTAGTTGTGTCTATATTCCGCATAGACATTAGCTTTTCAAAGCAAGAGTATCTCTTGTGATTAGCTTGTGATTACATAGCTTAATCACCATCCTTAACAGGCAGTAAAGATCTATCTAGAGTGGGATCCAACAAAGTGATCTCCTTCTTCTTCCTCAAGATCACAAGTCTTTATTATATTAACTTTGTGTTGTTGTGTAAATTGGATTGTGTGTAGATCCAATTGTGTAAATTGTGTATTTATGATTTGGATTGTGTGTCAATCCAAGAGTATATATCTTGTGAGTGTGTAAAGACTAAGTGAAGTCTTAGATTGGTTCTAGCTAAGATTAGGACTCGACATCTAGCTTAGTGTCAGAAAAGAAAGTAAGCGATGTGTAAACGGTTTTCTCCGCCTAAAGGGAGCTTGTTGACATAGTGAAATCTTGAGTAGAGTACTTGGGGAGTGGAGTAGGAACGAAGAGGTGCTTCGTAGCCGAACCACTATAAATCTTGATGTCTTGGTCTGATCGTTTATTTCTCTATCTCTCTATATTGTTATTGGTTACTTAGTTCATTACATTAGATAGTTTAGTTGTGATTCATATTGTTGATTGATTGACATACAACTCGAATCAAAGCATTTTATAAGCAAAGTTTTAAAATGGTCAAATTAACTGGTAAACTATTCAACCCCCTTCTAGTTTCCTACAAAAACTGTACAGGAAGTCAATACGCCATATCCATATTTCAGGATACGCCATATTCAAACATGTATTAAAAATCCTAAGTACGGGTCAGAGGTCGAATAGGTTGTATTCGTTTAACGAATACGCCGTATCGACAAGTCTGATAATAAAGTTTTAAAGTGTAGGGAAATAAAATGGATAACATCCAGGTTGGGTCAATAAGCCATATCCATTGAGTTTGGATACGCCTTATCGACTACATAGGAAGACAGATTCGATAAAAAAAACTAGAAATTACATTCCATGTTGTCTCCCGGCAAGCACTTCTGTTTATAGAAAAGTCTTTAAGTTAGACTTTCTTCCATCTTCACTCCCTCTTATGCATGCTCACGTGTCCATGTTTGAGCCATTTAACTGTCTTTGCATCTCTGGTGTATTCGGGTCCCAAATCCAAGACTCTTTTGTAGAAACTTTTAATATTTTTGTATGGGTACGAAATTTCATTCAGCATGTCATGTACACTTACCTTCAACAATGGTTACATCTTGTTACATTGTGCATTAGTTAGGTGTTTAAACCTTGGATGTGATCACGCCATTTGATAAGTCACACTATCGTTACCATTGTAAATGGTAGTCATTCCATCAAACCGCCTTGGTTTTACACTGATTTCTCTACAAAACGGTTTTCCAACAATAACTACTCCCATGTCCTGATCTCGGTAAACGTCCATATTTTCCACAACTACAAAATCAGTCACAATAGAAAATTTTCCAACGAAATCAGGTACATTCATAAAAGCTCCAACAACATTTTTCCCTCGATACTTGATTTTATCTTTCATTATTAAATTATAGAACCTTTTAGACATAACATTGATTGATAAAATAGGGAAAAAGTTAGCATTGACATGTTCGAAACCTATCATATATGGAAACTGCAAATTATAAGCGCAATCAATGTGGATCTTCCTATCAAAGTCACAAAAACTACGGTATTCATCAATTCCCTCGATCTCCTCATCATCATTCCTAGTTTTAATTATGTTTACCATGGGTTCATCAATTATTTCTCCATCCTTAATTGTTGGACCTAAATCTTCTACTTGATTTCTCCTAAGCTCTATTGGTTTATTAAGATCATTTAGTTCAATATAGTCTCCATAAATGGGGTCTAGTGATCTATTTAAAATTAAACCTTCTCCCATTAGCTTAGCTTCTAAATCAAGCTCCATTCGCTCTCTTAGTCCTAAGACATAAACTCTCTTAATTATGTTACTAGTAGGATTATCACTTTTAAATACAATTTTGTCATTCGCTACTCTTAAAGCAATTTTCTTTTTGAACACATCTATTTTAGCATTAGCAGTAGACAAGAATGGTCTTCCAAGGAATAAGAGGACTTTAATATATCTCCTATATATTCAATATAAACAATTAAGTGTGCAAAAGAAGACCAAATACTGAGAAGAGGCATTAACTAACAAGTTCGATTTTCAGAAGAGAAGAGAAGCCAAGAAGGTCTTGCAAAGCACTTCAATCCATAGGAAAACCCTTGTAATTTCTATACTCTAAATACGCGTTCGGTTTTTGGTATCGTTCATTATTGTTTAGTTTACCTTAATCGTTCATCTATGACATTTGTATAGTTACAATGGCTATTGGCTAATACCTTTAGGTATTAGCCATGTTTATGATAATTTAATGTTTGGTTTGTTTATTTAAGATTGTATTTGCAAAAAAATCAAAATGTTATTTATGATAATTTAATCTTTTTTTATTTTGGCAGGTGGACAGTATTTTCTCAGAAATTTCGCCTTAAGATTTTCCCAAGTAATAATTAAACCAGCTGGTTCATTCCTTAGCCATCTATTTGCGGCTCCAGTAAGCGACATAGGGAAAACTCAAAGCATTATATGATCTTGAGTCACTTCATGTATATGTGATAAGTCAACAATCTCAAGAACCTTTTCAATGTGTTCATTTTCATCTTCATCATTCGATCCACTAAAAGTATTATCACGTAATTTTTTGATAAATTGACCCTTCAATTCAAATCCAGCCTTTTCATCAATCTTAGGCCTAGCAATACCTGATCTATAATCCTCTTGGGTCTTAGTTATGTATTCCTCCATAGTTGTTTCCCCTATTGCTTCTGCATCTTCTTCTTCACGTTGGTCTTCTAGATCAGAAAATAAATCAAATTTTAGCGAACTCTAATAATCAAGACTCGTTGTCTTGAAAAGCTTCCTTGTTGAATGTAATACTCGTTCTAGATCTTCATTAGGTGTAAAGAGCTCCTTGGTCAAACTCCTGGTCATGCACTACCTAAAACAGAGGATAAACAATCAGTAGCATAGACTCTAAAGAAAGAAAATACAGAAAACTAAAAATGAGAACGGAATACAAAAAATAAAGTCTGATGCTGTATCAGATGGTAGATACACCGTATTTAATTGACTGAATACGCCGTATTGACCATTTGAATTTGAATACATTTTACTGGCTACGAAAGGTGGATACGCCATATTCAATGAGGTAAATACGGCGTATCGATTGTTCGACCAGAACAGTAATAGAAAAGAAAATTAATACAGAAAAACACCAAAATATGCAAAATTATACAATGCAAACTAATCTACAGAAATAAACAAATAAGATACATAATTATACAAATAAATTACACTAAAGTAAAAAATACCAATAAATAAGAATCAAACAAACTCACTCCCCGGTAGTGGCACCAAAAACTTGATGTTGTCGTTGTGCGTAGGTAATTTATTATTCAAGTTTTACTATTTATATTTTTCCGACTTTACCTATTAACAAACACTAACGAACAGTGTACCCGATCAGTTGTAGGTTAGTTGGTAAGTAGGGTGTCGATCACTAAGAGCGAGTGTTAATACTTAATTCTATCAGTATTTTAGTTATCTAAGTTAGTTCTAATTTGTTCTATGTTAAACCTAAACTAACGCGAAAGGGGGGTTTTCATGATAAGAGACTGACACGAGTTTTTTTTACTTAAACTAAGATGAGGGCGATTAACACACACAAGCTGATAAACAGAAGATAAAGAAGTAGTCAAGCCTAATGTAAGGAAAACATATTAACCATGTTTAATCTAATAAAAATGCATGATTGTGTAAATATGGGCACGATCAGGCTTTAATAGGATCAAAGAGTTCTTGCGATACTTGAGGGATTGCCGAGTCTTAGATAACATGTGACAGCACAAATAGAAACACTACGTTAAGTGAAGCGCAAAGGGTGTCCCTGTGAATCACCTTCAGCGTGAGAGTAAGTGTGTGCTTTTATGATGTAAAGTAAGTATGTAAGTATGTATGAGTGTGTGAAATCTTAGTCATACCTGGAGACCTTTCCATCTATTTATATGTGTAGAAATAGGATGGGATGAGGCCTAGCACTAAAACCGGTGATCATGGGGGTGTCCCACATTTTGAGGGGTGATTGCAGGAACTGTATACCATGTTCTCTACCTTAGCGGCAAGGGTATTTATCTTTCTCGATTATTCCTTTAGTCTTCTTTTTTACTGATATAAGATTTATTTCTTTGTTTTGCAGAGATGGCTTTCAAGAACTTTATCTATACCGAAGATCATGATGGCCTTGCTTTTCTGCCTAAGGAGCCATCCCCAAGATTTGGTATTGGTTCCCTTTCTACCTTAGTGAATACGGAGCTTCCTAAAGATGTTAAGGAGCCTGAAGTTCAGCCTGCAGAGATTACCACAAATTCAAGGGAGAGTCCAAAAGTCGGTGTATTTATTGTGCACCCTAGGAGTGTAGCTGCCCGCATTAAAGAGATGAAGTGTAAAACGAGGGGAGGTTCTTCAAGGCTTCCTGTGAAGAGGAAACTAGCCTCCGGGTCATCAAGTTCTCGTGTTGTACGTGCCAAAACCTCTGCTTCTAAGGATGATGCTCCTATTCTTTCCATATCTGATGATGATTAGGGTAAATTTCAAGTTCATTTGGTTCTCTCTGAAGGTATTGATTTGCTTATTCATCGTTTGTCATCTTTATATGTTCTTTAGGCCTCCCTGACTATTTTGAGCTTAAAAATGCTAATGCATGTCACCTGAAGATCGTCGCTATCACTTTACCAGCTTGGAAAGGTCATTTGGATAATCAAATGGATTTGGAACAACTTGATCTTCATGACCGCTGTTATGCGCGACAGGCTGTAGTGGATAATGTAGTTAATAGGAAGGCCCGTAAGTTTTTGTAAGTTATTGAGAATATGAGTGGTGAAGCTGATGTTATCAAGTCTAGGGAAAGATCTCGTGAGGAGGAATATGAAGAGCTTCGAGTCAAATGTGATGCTTCTATGGCGGAGTTTGATCAGAATCCTGCTATACTAGCTCTTCGAGAGAAGATTTCTTCGCTGACTATCAATGTTAAAGAGCACAAAGGTAACCTTGATAGGATGATGCTAAAGAGCCAAAAATAGGCAGCCTACCAAGTGACCCTTTCGACCCTTGAGTCAAAGGTTTGTTCCTTGGAGGCGGAGAAGGCTAAACTAGAGGCTATTAAGGCATCTCTTCGTAGAGAGGTTGAGGAGCTCAAGCAAGATAGGAGGAATGTAGTGTCAAAGGTCGTACCTTATGCTACCATGAAGTTGGTGTATAGTGATGAGCTAGGCAGGCTTGTTGGTACGTTGGTGTCTTCCGCCATAACTTATGGACGCTGCAGAGCGTATAAGCAGGTTGATGCCATGAAGGAGCCTTTTGACTTATCAAAGGCTAAAGGATATCGTTATTTGTACAAGAAAGAGCATACTCAGGCTAGCAATGATTTTGCCACTGCTACGTTCCCTTCGTTGGATGAGTTCGTAGCAGATGCCGCAACTCTGATTAAAGCTCTGTTGTTAAAGAAGCCTCCCACGTTACAGAAGCATGCTCCTTCAAGGACCCAAATTCATGTGCCTTCTTCCCAGACGGCTACTCCGTCCTCTGCTCCATCTTCAAATCTAATGTATCCTCCTATTGATCTTGTTAACCCCTCTCCATCTCCGTTTGAATAAAGGTCACCATGTTAGTGTTAATTTGGTCCCAAGGGTGTTGTGTATCCTTTGAATGTCTTTACTTTAATCCAAAGCCCTCTGCCTTCCTTTAAGCAATTTAACTTTGAAATGGTTTCATGTTTGGCATTGTTTTGTACAATGTGTGTCAACATTTTTTGGTTTTTGTTTTTGAATAGTTGCCTCTTTCCGAGGGTTGAATGTAGGGATGCAATCCCACCTTTTGTCGTGTAAAACTCTAATATCTTGCTCATCACGTACTCTACTCCTCTTCTTCTGTCTTCATCGTTCCTAAGGTAGACTAATTTTGTGTGCTCTTTTTCTAAGTCTGACAGTGAGTTGTACTGTTCTATCTTATGGGGCATCTTATAGGCAACTTCATCGGTCCCGTTGGTGAACCTAACTACTTCTTCTGATGGGTCATGAGTCATGTTGGATATTTCAACAAAAGGACTCCCTAACACTACTTGCGACAACCTAAGGTCTATGATTGAACTAATATCTCGACAATCATGAAGTCTATGTTATAGGTGAAGTTTCCTATGAAAACATGCATCCCTTTAATCCTTTATGTGAAATTGCTAACTCCTCTATCCGAATTTTCACTAGGGTCGAGTTTTTTTTTCATGATCCAATTATACATCATTTGGGTCATGATATTTAGAGGGGATTTAGGGTCAATGTAGGCTTTTTCCAAATGCACATGTCCAATGTTGCATGTGTTAATACAAATAAACCGGTTAAAACAAAACATTTTTACAATCAACTTAAACTAAGGTTTTATTAATGACAAAACATATTTATTCTTCCCAACCATTCTTCTCAAACTCCTTATCATCTCAAAACATGATCTCTTTACTATTTTCCATCTTTGTAGAAAAACATGCAACTTGAAAAAGTATACAAATCTTTTTAAAACCCTAACTTTACACAAAATAATCTTACACTTTTTAATTTAATTATTTCAATTTGTATATAATCAAATGCAACAAATCCAAGGAAAATCTCATAAGATTACACAAGATTTCTTAAGATTTTGCAAATCAAAATTCGGATTTTGTTACTGTTTGTCGGTGCCCTTAGGTTTGCAAGCCGGTGCCATTGGTAAACAACACCGGAAGAACCGGCCTACAGTAAAATTTTTGGCTATAAATACCAAGCCATTTATCGTGTTTTCACACACCTTTCTTATACAACCTTCTCTATAATCAACTGATCTCTCTCTCTCTAGCATCTCTTTCTAAATCTTGTGTAGGTAATTCACTTTAAGAAAGGAATTGCCAAATACGCGAAAGTTTCAAGCACACCTCAAAAGTGCCTTGATCTTGATTCTTCTTACCTCATTCAATAGATCATTTTGCTGTAATCTATTGTTGTATTGTTAGTTGTACATCAAGTATAATTGTGTTATTATCGATTCTTGAGTGTGAGAAATTCGGTGATCATCTTTGTAATCTTTAGAAGTGTACCATTGTTGTGAAGGCTTCTTCGCCAAGTGAAAGGAGCTCGGTGACTAGTGTTTAACAAACTCTCGAGTAGGTGACTCGGGGAGTGGAGCAAGGCAAGGAAGGTGTCCTTGTAGCCGAACCACTATAAATACTTGTGTCCCGGTGATATATTTCTATCTTTCTCTTTTCTTTTGCATCTCTTACTTATTATCTATCTAATATCAATATCTAGATCACTTCACAAAAAAAAATCAAACAAAGTATTTTACAAGTTTGTAAAGACTAAAAATTTAGAAAACTATTCAACCCCCCCTTTTAGTTTTCCACAATTGGCATCAAAAGCTAGGTTACCAAAGTTTTAAAATAAATTGTATTTAACAATTATGGATTCGGAAAACTACAAAGAAGGTTAATCTATGCAACGACCACCTCTTTTCGAGGAAAATTGTTTTATTTATTGGAAAAACCGTTTTGAAACTTACGTGAAGTCTAAGGATGTTGATCTTTGGTATATCATTGCTCATGGTAATTACAAACCTACCACCAAAGACAAGGATGGCAAGGATGTTGTTACACCATATGAAAAGTTTGATGAAAATCAAAAGAAAACGCTTTCCAAAAATGATGAAGCTAAAATGGTTTTATATAATGCTTTACCTAAAAAGGAATATGAAAGAATTTTCATGTGTGACACGGCTCAAAATGTTTGGGATTCTTTAATAACTACTCATCAAGGCAACAAACAAGTTAAAAATAATAAAATAGACCTTTTTGTTCAAAAATATAAGGAATTTTCGATTACCGACGATGAAACCATTGATTGTGCCTTTGCTAGCTTTAATACCATCATTACTTCGCTTAAAGCACTTGATGAATCTTTTTCAAGTCGTAACCATGTCAGGAAATTCTTGAGGGCTCTTCCATCAAAATGGCAACCAAAGGTAACGGCGATAGAGGAATCTAAAGACTTGTCAAAGCTATCTCTAGACAAACTTGTTGGCAACCTCAAAGTCTATGAGGTAGTTCTTGAGAAGGACTTGGAGATTGCAAAGAACAAGAAAGAAAAGTACAAATCTCTCGCACTTAAAGCAAAACAAGTCTTGAGTGATGATGATACATCTTTTTTGGATAGCAATAATGAGGAATATGCAATGGCCGTAAGGGATTTCAAGAAATTCTTTAGAAGAAGAGGCAAGTTTATCCGACAACCTTATGAAGACAAAAAGAACTTCCGAAAAATCAAGGAAGAGAAAAGGGAAGATCGAAGATGCTTCAAGTGTGGTGATCCAAATCACTTCATTAGCTATTGCCCTAAAAACTATTCCAGTGAACAAAAGGCATTCGTTGTCGGAAGTTGGAGTGATAGTGGAGATGACTTAAAAAAAGAAGAGATTTGTCTCATGGGTCACTCAAACGAGGTACTATCCGATAATCTTTACTATAGTAGTTCATCTTTAGATAACGAATCTAGCCAAAATTAGTATGACAAACTTGGTCAAATTAGTCTTAGGATAATTAACAAAAACAAACGTCTAAAGGCTAAAAATGAATCACTCAAAAAGACCATTAACGAACTTAAAACCAAGCTAGACATATTAGAAAAGGGTAAGGAAACTAGTAGCAATTGTGATGCTTGTGATGAACTTAGATTAGAAGTTAACTCTCTAAAACTAAAACTAGCTAGTTTCGAGTATAGTAGTTCGTCTTTACAAAAAATGGTCGAAATGCAAAAACCGTCAAAAGACAAGTGTGGATTAGGATACACCGAGACTATAGCTTCCTCTAGAAACACTAAAATCAAAAATCTAGGAGATCAACTTAAAAAGCTCTCTGTAGAACCGGCTTGCCGGTGCCATTCACCAACAGCACCGGCTAGTTCAAACGAACAGCACCGGCTGTCTGATGACAGTGCAGAAAAGAAAGAAGACTTAGAAACCAACGTCATTAAACAAAATGACTCCGTTCTAATTACCAAAAAGTCTATTTTAAGTACACCAAATGGTAACAAACAACCACCAATTCTAAAACTTGGTCAAGGACATAGAAAAAGTAAAATCCAAACGCAACCTAAAACGACCCATAAGAGACCTAGTAGCCTATACCCCAAAAGCGATTATCGCCAAGTAGTTTGGAACTATGGGACACAACATGAACAACAGTTTCAACCTTCTATGTATAATCAATGGAGTCCTTTTCCTCCGTTTCCATACATGGGACAACCAAATGGTATGCATAACACTAACGGACCCATGAGATATTGGGGACCAAATGCTTGAGTTGTTTTATGTATCCAGGTTCGACAAAAGGTTAAACTTGACCCGGATGAATGGATTCAAGATAGCGGTTGTACTAGACATATGACGGGAAACAAAGATCTCTTCTCATCCTATAAACTTATTGATGGAGGTAACGTGTTGTTTGGTAGTAACACTAAAAGCAAGATCATCAATAAAGGTACAATTTCTCATAACTCTCTCACCATCAATGATGTTAGTCACGTTGAAAATCTTAGCTTTAATCTTCTTAGCATAGGTCAAATTTGCGATAAAAAGTGCAATGTACTATTTAGTGAAACCGGTAGCAAAATAATTAAAAATGGCATAACCTTAGGAAAGGGAATTAGGAAAAATGGCCTCTACATTATGAAAATGGGGAACTTACCAAAAGACGTCCTTTGTCTAACCTATATAGATGATACTTCGACCTTATGGCATCGAAGATTGGGTCACACAAATATGCGACTTATACAATCGCTATCATCTAAAGAACTTGTTAGAAACTTACCAAAACTAAATTTTGAAAAACATTTTTGCGACGCTTGCAACGTTGGAAAACAAGTACATGAAAGTCATAAGGCTAAAAACATGGTTTCTACTTCTAAATGTTTAGAACTTTTGCATATGGACTTGTTTGGTCCGTCGGCCGTCCAAAGTTATGGAGAAACTTCTACACTTTGGTCATCGTTGACGATTATTCAAGATACAACTAGACAAGATTTTTAAAACATAAAAATGAAGCTTTTGATCACTTTGAAATCCTAAGTTAAAAGATTCAAAACCAAAAGGGTTGCCCCATTATTTCAATACGTACGGATCATGGTCGGGAATTTGATAATGAAGTATAATTTGGAGCTTTTTGTAATGCTAATGGCATTACTCGTAATTTTTCGGCTCCACGTACTCCACAATCAAATGGGGTAGTAGAACGTAAGAATAGAACCTTACAAGAAATGAGTAGAACATTGCTAAATGAACAATCAATTCCTCAAAAGTTTTGGTGCAATGCCGTTGACACCTCCACCTACATTCTAAATAGAATTCTTATTAGACCTTTCCTCGGAAAAACTCCTTATGAGCTTTTCAAAGATAGAAAACCCAACTTAGAATATTTCAAAGTTTTTGGTAGTAAATGTTTCATTTTAAATACCAAAGACTACCTTACCAAATTCGACCCTAAATCAACCGAAGGTATTTTCCTAGGATATTCCCCTAATAGTAAAGCTTATGTAGTTCTAAATAAAGAAACCATGAAAGTCGAAGAATCTCTCAATGTCAAGTTTGATGAAACTCCTCCTCCTAGTTCACCTCCTTTAGTAGATGATGACTTACTAGAAGTCGACATCATAGAAAACCAAAGAAAAGACTTAGAAGTCAAGGAAAATGAACCATTAAACAAACAAATCTCAAACATCAAAGAATCTAAAGACCATCCCTTAGAAACCGTCATAGGAAACCTTAATCAAAGGACTCTAAGATCTCAAGTTCAAAATCAAAGCAACTTCTTTTGTTTTGTCTCCTCTGTAGAACCCAAAAACATTAAAGAAGCCATACAAGACGAAAGTTGGACTATGGCTATGCAAGAAGAACTAAATCAATTTAAAACTAATGACGTTTGGTGTCTTGTTCCTCCTCCCACAAACCAAACTATCATCGGTACAAAATGGGTCTTCAAAAACAAACTTGACGAAAATGGTGTCGTGTCTAGAAACAAAGCTAGACTTGTAGCACAAGGATACAATCAACAAGAAGGAATAGACTTCGATGAAACCTATGCCCCGGTGGCAAGATTAGAATCTATAAGAATCCTTCTTGCGTATGCATGTGCTCATGACTTTAAACTCTTTCAAATGGATGTCAAAAGTGCTTTCCTAAATGGTTTTATAAACGAAGAAGTGTATGTAGCCCAACCTCCCGGTTTTGTAGATTTTGAAAAACCTAATCATGTGTTTAAACTCAAAAAAGCTCTCTACGGTCTCAAACAAGCACCCAAAGCTTGGTATGATCGTCTCAAAGCCTTTCTTCTTGATCATAAGTACACCATGGGCTTAGTAGATAACACCTTATTTACTAAGAAAAAGGATTCACATATCATCATTGTCCAAATCTATGTGGACGACATCATCTTCGGATCAACTTGTCAAGACTTATGTGATATTCTTTCCTTTCGCCAAAATCATGCACGATGATTCGAAATGACATGATGGGGTGAATTTGAAATTTCTTCCTTGGTTTGCAAATCAAACAATTCAAAGATGGAATCTTCTTCAACCAATCTAAATATGTGAAAGAAATGTTGAAGAAATTCGGTCTTGAAACCGCCAAACCAATCAAAACTCCTATGTCCTCCGAAACCAAACTCACCCGTGATGAAAAAGGCGAACCCATCGATGACACTAAATATCGTGGTATGAATTGGAGTAACTTTAATCTAAACCGCTAGTTCGCCCTGATATCAAGTTTGTTTGTATTCCTTTGGCGCCGTTTTTTAAGAAGCACCTAAAACTTCTCGGACCTCGAAGCAAGTTAAAACAAATCTTCCGTTACATCAAAGGTACTCCCACCTAGGCTTATGGTATCCTAAAGGAACCGGTCTTGAGACTATTGTCTATGCCGATTCCGACCACGCGAGAGACTATGTCGACCGAAAAAGCACTAGTGGTGTATGTACTTTCGTAGGGTGTTGTCTCACCTCATGGATGTCCAAGAAACAAACCGCCTTAGCTATCTCATCCATCGAAGCCAAATATGTGTCCTCCAGAAAAGCTTGTCAATAAGCCTTATAGATGAAACAAGCTCTAGTAGATAATGAAGTTAAGTTAAATGACGTACCTGTTCTTTGTGACAATAAAGGAGCCATAGACTTGAGCAAAAATCCCGTTCTTTACTCTCGCACTAAACATATAGAAATCCGCCATCATTTTCTCCGAGATAACGTTTAAAAAGGTAATAGAAAAGGTTGCGTCCGAAGACAATATTGCCGACATTCTAACCAAACTCCTCAAAAGAGAACCTTTTAATCTTCTTCGACTAGGTATTGGATTAATGGAACCAACCTTTAAAAACACTATTCCTTTTTATTCTTCCCATTGTGTCATAACATTTTCCTCATTTCTTACTATATTGCTTAATACAAATAAAAGAATGTTTTTGTATGACTTGTCTAATGAACGTATTTATAGAAACACATGGTCAATATGTCATTTCAAACACGTTCATTATAGCTACATTAAAAGGAGGCTTAGAGTTTTTCTATCAAAATAAAACAATTTTTTTTGTATCATCGAGTAAGAAAAACACACCTCTAACATATCAAATTTTTCTAAAAAAAAAACTCTACCAAAAATTCTGTCTGCCCGTTTGCCGGTGCCATTCACTTTTCAAACCGGTGCACTTATTAAATAGAATAACCGCCATGAAACCGGTCAGGACTGTTCTGAGTATTAATTTACGAAATTTTCAAATTCAAATCAAACTTTCTCTCCTGTCACATACACTTAGGTCTAATAGTAGAAGTTGACCCTTTACCCACAATCTCATCATTAGATTTTAACCAAATTAGGAAGCAAAACATTTAAGTCTAACACAATTCTCTTCTATAAATAGTACATCATTTTGCTCTTCTCCTTCATTTATCTCTCTTGTCATACCTTTTCTTCACAATGCCTAAAGAGAATAAAACTAATCTAAAATGAACAGCAAGAATGAGTGTTAGGCCATGTTGCTTTAGCAATCCAAGAACCACATCTCCTCCCTATCAACCATTCTCTCCACCATCGGACTACACATTGCTTGCTTATTCCTAAGATAACTCCTTCTCCATTAACTTCACTACCACCCGCTCCTACCCAACCGTCCAAGCTTACTTCACCGGTAACTATTAACCTTGACCCCATTGAACTCTTGTTTGCTAATCCACCATCTTCTCCATCTCTACTTGATGTGCTAGGTGATCTTCCACAGTCAAAATCTAATCCATTACCTCTTAGACCATCCTTTGCAACCATTGAACGTATGGCGAATGAGCCACCTCCTATTCCTCCCATGAACTCCTCTTTTACTTCGCTAACTCCGGAACTAGAACCAACACCTCCTCCACTCCCTCCTCAATGTTTGCCTCCTTCACCACCTCAATTCCCTCCTCTTCCGCCATTGGGACCTAACAACCCTTTTCCTTTGCTCACCCATGAAATGTTTTGTGAATATTTCCTAAGAACTCAAGTCTTGATTGACAACCTCCAAGGAGAAATGAGATTCATTCTCAATCACATTCTTGACCGCCTAAATGTCATAACTCACAATATCAAATAAATAGGACATTAAGTAGTAGAATAAAACTAAGTAGATTCAATAGGAATCCTTCGAATCTTTTGTTGTTGTATTGTCTTTTATGTTATTGTACCTGAATAAAGGCCATTTGTGTTTCGACATTTGTTATTTTCTTCAAAAATTATGTGTAAAATTTGTGGACTTCGACTTTTTAAGTCAGTCGGTGCCCTTCTCTAACAAACGGGTGCCCTTCATTGTACATCACCGGCTATCCGGTTCTACAGTAGGCTTCTCTATTTTTTGGACCTCTAACTTTTCTTTATAGGTACTCACAAAGCAAAGGGGAGCATATCTCATTATTTCTAACATATTTGTTTTGTAGCATTCATCAAGGGGGAGCTTTTCATCTTGATAATATCTCTACATTTTTCATACATTTTCACTCCATTTTTTTTTTGACAAAAAGGGGGAGAAAGAAAGTGACCAAATCTAGATATAAATCTAATCATCCATTTAACGTAATATTTTTGTCATCAACAAAAAAGGGGAGATTGTCAATACAAATATACCGGTTAAAACAAAACATTTTTACAATCAACTTAAACTAAGGTTTTATTAATGACAAAACATATTCATTCTTCCCAAACATTCTTCTCAAACATCTTATCATTTCAAAACATGATCTCTTTACTATTTTCCATCTTTGTAGAAAAATATGCAACTTGAAAAAGTATACAAAATCTTTTAAAACCCTAACTTTACAAAAATTAATCTTACACTTTTTAATTTAATTATTTCATTTTGTATATAATCAAATGCAGCAAATCCAAGGAAAATCTCATAAGATTACACAAGATTTCTCAAGATTTTTCAAATCAAAATCCGGATTTAGTTACTGTTTGCCGATGCCCTTAGTTTTGCAAGCCGGTGCCATTGGTAAACAGCACCAGCAGAACCGGCCTACAGTAAATTTTTTGGCTATAAATACCAAGTCATTTCTCATGTTTTTACATACCTTTCTCATACAATCTTCTCTCTAATCAACTGATCTCTCTCTCTCTCTCTCTAGCATCTCTTTCTAAATCTTGTGTATTCAAGAAAGGAATTACCAAATACGCAAAAGTTTCAAGCATGCCTCATAAGTGCCTTGATCTTGATTCTTCTTACCTTATTAAAGAGATCATTTTGCTATAATCTATTGTTGTATTGTTAGTTGTACATCAACTGTAGTTGTGTTATTATCGATTCTCGTGTGTGAGAAATTTAGTGATCATCTTTGTAATCTTTAGAAGTGTACCATCGTTGTAAAGGCTTCTCCGCCAAGTAAAAGGAGCTCGGTGACTAGTGTTTAACAAACTCTCGAGTTGGTGACTCGGGGAGTGGAGTAGGGCAAGGAAGGTGTCCTTGTAGCCGAACCAATATAAATACTTGTGTCCCGGTGATATCTTTCTATTCTCTCTTTTCCTTTGCATCTCTTACTTCTTATCTATCTAATATCAATATCTAGATCACTTCATTAAAAAGTTTCAAACAAAGTATTTTACAAGTTTTTTAAAGACCAAATATTTAGAAAACTATTCAACCCCCCCTTTCTAGTTTTCCACACGCCTTATCAGCAAAGGCTCATATGTGGCCTTAAAACATTTTTTTTGATTAAATGTCAGTTGTCAGATGAAGGGTTTTGATCCGCTTCATTTTGTCCTCAACGCTAAAAGAAGCAATGAGGAAAGTTAACATGAATTTTATGGATGTCTTAGTTTTGTAGGGCTCATGTGTAGCCTTAAAACATCCTTTCGAACGTTGAACTTAACATTAGGCTCAAGTGTAGCCTTATGACACAAGTACTTCAAAATCAACCTTCTTTATTGATAATGTAGAATGATTTACATCATCACAAATATGAACATTTAGTTTGCTACACCATTTTCGATAATCGAAATGAAAGACTTGAAAGGGAGATAAGAAAGAAAAACTTTGCAAAAAAGAAGGTAAGTTTTACATGTAAAACTTATGAAGGATTGTTCCTTTCATTGTTTGAACCAACGAGTGATCGGTTGTGTCAACAATTGTGTAGAGTTCCTCTTTATGGACTTCGTTTATTATATATGGGCCTTGCCATTCATTCGCGTTTCGTTTAAGTAAAACAAAATCTCCCACGATGTACATGGGGTGACTGCTCCTTGCGTTATGGTATTTCGCAACTTGTTTTGGTAGTATGCCTTTTCGATCGAAGCCACTTCTTTGCTTTCTTTTCCCTTGGTTGCTTTCTGCACTCTTCCATTATCATATGTAGTTTTGATTATGGGGATCACGGCTTCTAAACCATAGGTTAGGCTAAATGGTGTTTCTTTCTGGCTATTCCTTGGGAGGGTTCTGTGTATCCATAATGTTTTAGCTGGATTATCCACCCATACCTGTTGGCTTTGAGTTAGCTGCCTCTCTATGTGGTGCATTATTTCCATGTGTTCTGTGATAGGAGAAAATGATTGTGTTACTTTTAATCCTTTACAAAGGTTTGCGAACATCCCTTCTTTGAAATGTTTCTCTTCTTTTGAGCTGATTATCCGAGGTACTCCGAATCTGCATACCACATATTCCCATATAAACTTTTCTACTTGCCTTCCATTTATGGTGGTTAAGGGTTTTGCTTCTACCCACATTGTAGAATGTTCGACTGCGATTGCTAGAAACTGTAAACCTCCAGGGGCCATTGGTAGCGGTCCTAGGATATGAATTCCCCAATGGCTAAAAGGCCATTTGCTCCTTGCTGCTGTAACACCCCCAAATTGGGTCGCAGCGGAATAAGGGTCCGGGGCGTGTTACTTCTCAGATCAAAAATGCAAGATATATATAGAACGACCAAAAAGTCGTTTTAAAACTGATACATTAGATTTAACAAATGTTTGATACAAATAGCCTGAAGCTTTAACTTGTTCATTGTTATTATTACAAAGATACTGGTTCACAACACATGAGTTTCCCAAAACATAATGCAACCATATCTTTAGCATGACATCCCAAAACAAAATCACCAATGTATCCTTGGCACCTTATGCTTACTGATCTCTTGAAAAATATTGCTTTAAAACGTCAACAATAATGTTGGTGAATTCATAGGTTTGATAAATCATATATTGTAGGACCACAAGATTTCCCAAGTGTATGATAATGCAACAGATGCAGACATCATATAAATGTAATTACGTTGCCCTAAGCTCATGACACTGAAGCTCGACATAAATGAATACCATATAAATGGCCTACATTGCCCGTGATGATGTTCTAACCCGCAACATCCTATGTTCGACATGGTATACGTTCGTTTGCCCAGTGATAGCTAATCACCCGAACGGGGATGTCAATCCCAATAGATCTATTCATAACATTCGCGCTCACAATCCAGTAATTGACAGTTCATGATAATGGGCTCAAATTGGGTTATCGCTACTTAGGCAAACTCGTAATCATATCATAAAAATTAACCACTTGTGTCCAGTTATAAAACAGTGCATGTTTTCCACCCCAAAACTTTGTAAAAACAAATCATGTAAAACAGGGGGCTATGACTCACCTTGAGTGAGCGAATATCAAGTATATCACAGATAATGCGCCACGCAAATCGTCAGATGCAACCTATTTAAATTAAGGTCGTATAAGTACTAATCACATTGGGTAATTACTACCATGCATAATTCTATATAGCTAATCACCATCTAATTGTTTTGGAAAAGTTGTGTTTAATAAGTTAAAACGTTTATAATTACCGTTGTAGTAAAACTGGCGTAACTTTCGCGTTTCGAGTCCGTTTGAGGTGTTTCTTGCGCTCACGTTTTCGTATTAAGTCGAGTTATCAAAATTTGACATTTTCAAATTTTGGACCTACTGGTGAACAGTAACTTTTACTGTTCACGCCAGTCATAAAGTTATTTTTATAGTTTTAGTTATCGAAAAACCCGTAAACGTCGTATTTTATTCGTTATAGCTCCGTTTTTCGCAATTCTTTAGAGCACGTTCTTGTTATTGAAAGTCCTATCTATTTATGAGGTTTACAAAAATATATGTTTCTGTCATGAATAGTAACTTTATAAAAGTAGTTTTATAAAAGTATTTATTGTCGTAAACTCGCGTAATCCGTAACTTCTTCGTTATTGTTTGAAAAATCACGATTCTTATCTTTTTGGAATCCTAAAAATATATGTGATTTAATAAAAATATCAAACCTTCTGTTTGTATAAGTTTTATAACTTGTTTTTATAAAAGTTATTTTATAAACCCGTTTAATTAACGTATAACTCGTAATTAGCGTATCTTTTTCGTTATTAATCTGTTTTTCGAGTTTCTTAGCTTTTTGGAATCGTCATGAGACATACTATTTTATAAAAATCTAAAATTATTAGGTTGTATGTCGAATTAAAATAGAAAGTTTGGATGTCTTTCTTGAATTCATATGTAAACTTTGTTTTTATAACTTTCAACTTTGTAAATTACCACAAGTCTTTTATACCATATATATATTATATGCCTTACATATAATAAAGTCCATTAGTCCATCTCTTGTCCAAAAGTCCATGATAACAAGTCCATAACAACTCTTTTAAATCATAATTTTCTTAAGTATACTTTATTTACTAGTTTATACATGAATCTTTTATACATGAATCTTTTATACATTAATCAAAAGTGTAAAATATCTATACATCCATTGTATCCTCATTTTAGCATCCATATAACATAAATAAAGTCCATGAAACAAGATTAACAAGTCTTTTGCCTTACTTTTACTTGAAACTTATTAAGTGAACTTTTAAAACCCTAATTTGTATATATCCATTTTTACACTAAATCAACATGGTACAATACTTTTACATATATTTTAACATGATATCATTAACATCATAACATTTGTAAAAGTGTACAAAGCAATGATTACAAGTAAAAACTCTTTTTACATGTTTAAAAGTCCTAAATGGTGATTTTGCTATAAAGAACTAATATATTCATGGAAACTCATGAAATGAAAAGATAAAGGCTTTTAGGTAACCTTATGATGAATGATGATGATGAAAAATATGTGCTAAACCCTTGTTTAGACTTTAAACCCAAGCTTGCACCCTTTAAAACCCTAGATTTCCAAGAAAAACCCTAGCTTCCTTTTCTTGTTTCCACACTTGCAAATGGTTAACCAATGCTTCAAATCATCTTGAGGTATCTTAGATATGATGTGTTAAGGCTTGTATATGTTGTAGAAAAATTTGTAAGAATTATTTAAGGGTGTTGTTTTGAGCCGTGGGCTTATATGAGCACAAAGGGATAGATTTTTAATTTTTTTCTAAGTGTTAAGTGTTATGTAAACTTATCTCTTGCAATTTATAAGTAATATACATGTAGGACTAGTCAAGGAGACACCATGAGGGTTTTATGGGTGATCATGGTCAAAAATGGTTAGTCTTGGTCAAGGAAACATAAGCTTTAATGTGTTATTGTATGTACATTTGCAAGTTGATAATTTTTGATGCATTTTCTTAGTATATCACTAGAAATCCAGCCATAGTATGATATTTATGATAATATTATATAAATTTTATGTATTGGGTATAAATGTGGGTATTTGTTGAAGCATAGAAAAGTTTTGGTGGTTCCGGGAATGTCTAAACGTATTTTATCGCGAAACGAAATCAATTTACGCAACCAATAAAAATAAAATGAACAAAGTTAATAATTATCATCAAAATAATTACTTAACACTTGCTTGATGTAAACATTTAATTGTTTGATGCCCATTTACATTGAACGCTAAATGTTAGCGTACGCGATTTAACTTAACGTTTACGATTTAAAGCAAATGCATACAATACAAAAGATACATTGTGGATTTATTGATGACGTCAATGACCCTAAAACACGGGGTGTTATAGTCTCTCCCTGTTAAGTGAGCCTTGTCCTCAAGGCTTAAGACGCGGCACTTGGCGACGGTGCGGTCATTGCGAAGAGGTGTGGGTATTTCTTCCGGAATTGATCCTCGCGTTCCCATGTAAACTCAGGACCTCGCTTGGAGTTCCATTGAACCTTGAATAAAGGGATACGGCTTCGCTTCAACCGTTTAACTTCACGGTCCACGATCTCAACGGGTTCCTTAACAAACTGAAGCTTGTCATCAAAATGAAGTCCATCCAACGGAACGGCTAACGGTTCGTCGGCATAGCACTTTTTCAAGTTAGATACATGAAATATATTTTGAACCCTGCTTAGCTCTTCTAGAAGCTCAAGCTTGTAAGCAACCTCTCCAACTTTTTCTAACACTTTAAAAGGTCCAACATACCTAGGGTTTCACTTCCCCCGTTTGCCAAAACGTACGACCCCTTTCCAAGGCAAAACTTTAAGCATAACTTTATCCCCGACTTAGAATTCCATTGGTTTACGCTTCAGATCGGCGTAACTCTTCTGTCGATCAAGAACGGCTTGCATCCTTTGCTTGATTTGGACGATTTTCTCAGTCGTCTCTTGAATTAGTTCTAAACCGAGGATTTGAGCTTCTCCAACTTCGGTCCAAAAAATAGGTGAATGACACTTTCGACCATAAAGTGCTTCAAAGGGTGCGGCCTTGATGCTAGCGTGATAGCTATTGTTATAAGAAAACTCGACTAATGGCAAATGGTTAACCCCACCCTTTCCAAAGTCGATCGTACAAGCACGTAGCATATCCTTGAGAGTTTGAATAGTCCTCTCGCTTTGCCCGTCGGTTTGTGGATGGTACGCAGTGTTCATATCCAAACTAGTACTTAAAGCATACTGAAGTGACTTCTAGAAATTTGATTCGAACCTCGGGTCGCAATCACAAATGATTGAGACAGGTATTCCATGTCTCGTGACCACCTCCTTTAGGTACATTCTTGCAAGTTTATCCATCGGATCTGTCTCTCTCATCGATACAAAGATTGCGGACTTAGTGAGTCGGTCAATAATCACCCAAATGGTGTCGTAGCCTTGTGACGACTTAGGAAGCTTTGTAACAAAATACATAGTGATATTGTCCCACTTCCATTAAGGTATATCAGGTTGTACCAACAATCCTGATGGCCTTTGATGTTCAGCCTTGACCTTAGCACAGGTCAAACACTTGCTAACATATGTGGTGATGTTTGCCTTCATATTGGGCCAGCAATATAGCTTCTTCATGTCTTGGTACATCTTATCATAACCCGGATGAATAGAGTATTTTGACTTGTGGGACTCGTGCATGATCACATTCCTCAAATCGCCATAACATGGTAACCAACTCCTGCCATTGAAGCATAGAGTTCCATCCGCGCAGGGTTCCAACTTTTCCGTTCTAAATTTCTCCGGATCCTTAGAACTTTCAACCAACATACCTCCAACATCTTCGTTCTTGATGTTCTCTGGCTTTTGGGCTTTAGTCTGAGCATCCAAAATTTGTTTGGGGAGATTCAAACCTATAGTCATGACTAAGGCTTGAACACTTAATGGTGGCTCTCGTTCCTTCCTGCTCATGGCGTCAACGACAACATTTGCTTTCCCTGGGTGATAACGAATCTCGCAATTGTAATCACTAAGTAATTCTAACCAACGACGCTGCCTCATATTCAACTCCTTTTGATTAAGAATGTGTTGTAGACTCTTGTGATCCGTGAACACCGTACACTTGGTTCCGTACAGATAGTGTCTCTAGAGTTTCAGAGAAAACACTACCGCTCTAAGTTCCAAATCATGAGTTGTATAGTTCTTCTCATGAATTTTCAGCTGGCGTGATGCATAAGCAATCACCTTCTCTCTTTGCATCAACACAGAGCCTAAACCCTTCTTTGAAGCATCGCAGTATACGATGAAATCTTCGCTTCCTTCTGGTAAAGCCAGAATTGGTGCACTACACAACTTCTGCTTCAACAGTTGGAACGTCGTTTCTTGTTTGTCACCCCACTCAAACTTAACCTTCTTCTGAGTGAGCTTGGTCATTGGTTTGGCAATCTTCGAAAATCCTTTAATGAATCTTCGATAATACCCAGCAAGACTTAAAAATTGACGAATCTTTGTTGGTGACTTAGGAGATGCCCAATATTTTATGGATTCAATCTTGGCGGGGTCCATGTGAATTCCTTGACTACAAATCACGTGACCGAGGAACTGTACTTTGGAAATCTAGGATTCACACTTAGAAAATTTGGCATACAATTCCTCCTTCTTAAGAAATTCTAGAATTGCCTTAAGGTGTTCTTCGTGTTCCTTCTTGTTCTTTTGAAAAATAAATATATGTCATTAATAAAGGTGATCA
>BQNB010107834.1:0-23079 GCA_026074375.1 Tanacetum coccineum | reverse complement strand
CTTATACATACCATCTTACATTGTCTAAGTTCAAAATCTACTGCTTGGAATGAGTTTTCAACTAATATTGCTTTAGCAGTTATATGTTTGGCAAATAATCAAAAGTTTAATTTTTCTAAATTAATTTTTGATGGTATGTTAAGAAACTTGGATCCAAATTTTAAAAAGTTTTTGATGTATCTAAGGTTTTTACAACTGTTTTTGAATAACCAAGTTAAAAATCTTGCAGAACCTTTTAATGATACTTATGAAACACCTAAACATACTTAAAACGTTTTTGATAATATGAGAAGAAAAGGCAAAGGTTTTTCAGGGACATTTACTCCATTATTTCAAAGTATGTTGGTCTCACAAGTAGTTGAGGGTGAAGGTTCAGGACAACCCTCTGAACCCCAACCACCATCTTTAACTGCTCCTCCCTCTAAGGAAGAACAAGTTTCTGCTGTTGCAACATCTCACCCACAAAAGACCCAAACACCTAGGCAAGCCAAAAGAGGTCAGGACACTGAGATACCTCAGTCTAGTGGTTCCCCTAAAAAGGTTGGTGATGAGGCTGTCCATAAAGAGTTGGGTGACAGAGTGGAAAGGGCTGCCACTACTGCTGCTAGCTCAGATGCAGAGCAGGACAGTGGTAACATCCTTAAGACCCAATCTACGATAATACCTAATGTACCTCTTTCTCATGAAATTGGTACAGGTGGTAGTCCCAGGTGCCAAGAATCCATGGGGGTACCATTGCTCAGACTAGGTCTGAGAGGGTACCTACATCTTCTTATGATTCACCTCTCCTAGGAGGTAACACACCTGGAAGTGATGAGGGTAGACCTAACATAAATGAATTGATGGCTATTTGTTCAAACTTGTCAAACAGGGTTCTTGCCTTAGAAACGTCAAAGACTGCTCAAGATTTGGTGATCAACAAGTTGAAAAAGAAATTCAAAAGATTGGAAAAGAAGCAAAGGGCAAGAACTCCAGGGATAAAACTCTTCAAGATTGGTACCTTCAAGAGAAAGAGTTTGGATAAGGAGAATGTATCCAAACAGGGGAAGAATTTGAAGGTAAGGCCAATGTTTGAAGAAGGTGATTTTAATGATGATATGGTGAATGAAGCAATGGAGAATGTTGAAGGAGATATAGTTAATGCTGCTGGTGCAGTTAACACTGCTACTACTAGAGTTAGTGCTGCTAGTGCATCGGTTACTACTGCTGGTGTATCTATTAGTACTGCTGAACTAAGAACACCTCCAACAACTACTACAACCACATTTGAAGATGAGGATCTTACCATTGTTCAAACACTTGTAAAGATGAGAAGTGAGAAGGCTAAGGTAAAAAGAGTTGATTTCAGAGATGTGGAAGAATCTGCTAGATCAACAATAATTCTTCCAACTATTGATCCAAAAGATAAAGGCAAAGGCATTATGCAAGAGCCTAAAAAGCCTCCAAAGAACCCTATAAAGGCTCAGATTCAAAGGGATACAGAGATTGCTCAAAGACTGTTTGAAGAAGAACAAGCACAGTTTGAGAGAGAGCAAAGGATTGCTAGGGAAAGAGCTGCGGAACAAGAGGCCAAGGATGCATCATTGATTGGACAAATAGAAGATATTCAAGTAAGGATGGATGTAGATGAATTACTAGCAGAAAGACTTCAACAAGAAGAAAGAGAACAATTCACCATTGAATAAAAGTCTAGAATGTTGGTGGAAATGATTGCTGAAAGGAAAAGGTTCTTTGCTGCATAGAGAGCTGAACAAATTAGAAACAAGCCACCAACCAGAGCTCAACTCAGAAACAAGATGGTTACTTATCTGAAACACATGGACAAGTACACTCACAATCAGATGAAAAGCAAGAACTTTGAAGAAATTCAGAACCTATATGAAAGAGAGCAGAAGTAGATCAATGACTTTGTTCCTATAGATTCTGAAGTGGTTAAAGACGGTAGAAAAGGTAAAGCTGAAGGCAGTAGAAAGAAAACAACTGCTAGGAAAAGAATAGGTAAAAAACTTAATGATGAAAGTGTCAAGAGACAAAAGATAGAGGATGATGCCGAGAAGGAAGCGCTTAGAGCTTATTTGGATATAATTTTAGGAGATGATTAAGCTGTAAATGTTAAATCATTAGCTACAAAGTATCTAATAGTTGATTGAAAGACACATGCTCTATCAGAAGACAAGATGTATTATGAGATCATCAGGGGTGATGGAAGTACTAAATCTTACAAGATATTTACAGAAATGCTTGATGATTTTGATAGACAAGATGTGTTAGATCTATATAGGCTGGTTAAAGAAAGATTTAAGACTGCTAGCCCATAAGGATATGATAGATTACTTTGGGGAGATCTCATTAATGTATTTGAACCAAGTAAAGATAATGACATCTGGAAAGCTCAACAGGACTACACATTGATCAGCTAGAGATTATTTGATTCATGTGGAGTTTATGTATTATTGATGGATACTAGAATTGCTATTCACATGCTGATAGAGAAGACATATCCTCTTACACAAGAGATGCTTTCAAGAATGCTGAGTAGAAGATTAAAAGTTAATCATGAGTGTGAAATGGATTATGAGCTTCTCAGGTTTACAAGATCATAACTTAAGAAGTAGAAGAGTGTTTGGATACATCCTCCTAGTGATCAAGATGCAGGTAATGAAGAAAATTGACGATTAACAAGATGAATATCAAGTTTAGGGGAGGATTGTTAGGAATTAGAGGCTTCTATGGCTTAATGCTGCTGGTTTAAGTTTGTGCTGCTACTGAAGATTAGAGAAAACAGTTTAAGTCATTAGTGCTGTTAGTTTAATAGTTAGTGCTACCAGTACAAAGTGTTAGTACTGTTAGTTTATTAGTACTGTTAGTTATGTAGTTAGTGCTGTTAGTTATAATAGTTAGTACTGCTAATGTGATATGCATGAGATATATTAGGAATAGATATGCATTATCAGTAGACGCATTTTATAAGCCCATTAGGGTTTCTTGGTCTATAAAAGAAACCCTACGGCATAGATCTAAAAAAGTTTTCATATATAGTTTTCATAGCATTCATAGTTTATAGCTTCAAGGTTATTTTGTAACCCTAACACTATTCAGAGTGATCATTTTATATTGAGGCTGAAAGTTTAGTAAAATTATGTTTACTGTTTTATTGTTCTTCTTAGTATTGCAAACTAGTTTTTGCATAGTTTGTGATATTATCAATATTAGTTTCTACTATAGTTGTTTTGGATCTATCCAACATAACTAAGCTTTAACAAGCTAAGTAAGATCTGTTCAGAAAGGATCAACATTGATGGTATCTAAGTTAAGATAAGAAAGTTTGCGAGGCCATAACCATGCTTGAGTTGGTGAAGCTTTTGCCATGAAGCAGATTGGAGTTGGTGAAAATGTTTCTTGAAGAGAATTTGTGTAGAGATCAGATCCACGATTACCCATAAGTATATCGTTTCCTTGAAGATCTCTCACAAAGCAAGTAGATTTACAGAATGTAACCTCCAAATCCGCATCACATAATTGACCAACCGAGAATAAATTGTGATTAAGGCCTTTGATCTGGTCGTTGTAACACACCAGGTTTTACAACTCCCTAGGCAGAGTACCTAACCATTGTAGTGTAGTATAGGCAAGACTCGAGGGTTGTTATCGTTCTATAGGGGAATAGGTTAGGAAGGTTTGAACTAAACGTAACTAAGGTCTAAGGGTTGAAAAAAGATTATTTTTGGTCTTTTTATATTTTATGAAAGCAATTAAAATATCTGGTTTGAAGGGGGTTTTGATTTTAAGCTAATTAAACTAAATAACTGAAATTACATCTAAACTAATGTGGAAACTCATATAGGTAAATAAATATGTTTACTTAATCATGCATTAATCCTTAGTTTGCTTCTCCTAATTCTATTTCCCCGTCACCCTTGTGATGCGATGTGTAAGTATTTACTAATTCATTAGCGAATTACACGAACTCGTCGTCTATGTAATATTTCGTTAAGGCAACGCACAAGTAAGGTAGTATGAAGATTATTACAAGGCTCCTAAGAGTACATTACATGCATTAAATTACTTAAAAGGTTATCAACACATATGGGTAAGGTAGTATGAAAACTGTTACTGATGGTATCCTTTCTACACAATCATGTTTCCCTAGACGTCTTCGCAAGCAATTAAGAAACTAGTTGTTGGGATTAAAATCCTTCTTGAAGTTACTGCTGTTAAGGTATTAGTTACTACTGCTAAGCATAAATTAGTGCTGTTAGTAATCTTAATGAAAAATATGCTAAGTAGTTAGTACTACTAGTTACTACTGCTAGTAATGTTAGTACTGCTAGAGTAAAGTTAGTACTGCTAGTGTAACTTAGTACTGCTGATGAAGATTAAAGAAAACTTTCTAAGTAGTTAATGCTGCTTATACACATTTAGTGCTGCTGGTATAAAAGTTACTACTGTTGGTGTTAAAAGTTAATGCTGTTGGATTACAAGTTACAACTGCTAAAAGATTACAACTGCTAAAAGGATAAAGACTGCTTAGAGAAAAGATAAAGATTGCTTGTGGGATATGCATGAGATATTTTTGTAAAAGATACGTATAAGTTATTTGTTTAGAAAATTATGATAACTTAGGAAAATATTGTAATCTCATTAGGACTTCTTGATGTATAAAAGGAGGACATAGGGTATAGAATTCTATGTATCAGTATCAAAGTATCAAATTGAGTCATTTATAGAATTGTCATAGCTTCAAGGTTTTGTAACCCTAACACTATTAAGAGTGTTCATATTATATTAAGGCTGAAAGTTTGGTAAACTGTTCGTATTATATTGAGGCTATTGAGAACAGATTTAGAGGTAATACTGCTACAAAGAAAACTCAGAAAAATCTTCTGAAGCAGCAATATGAAAACTTTGCTGCATCTAGCACAGAAGTGATTGAGCAAACTTATGAAAGGCTTCAAAAGCTAATTAGTCAACTAGAGATGCATGGTGAAGTCATCCCTCAAGAAGACATCAATCACAAGTTCTTGAGAAGTTTGTCACAAGAATAGACTATGCATACTATTGTGTGGAGGAACAAACCAGAGATTAAGACATTAAGTTTGGATAACCTCTTCAACAACCTGAAGGATTATGAATCAGAGGTCAAAGGGACATCTAGCTCAACCACAAACTTACATAATGTAGCCTTTCTGCCCTCTAGCAGCACTAATAGTGCAACTAAAGCAGTTAATAATGCTCAAGGTGTTAATACTACTAGCACTCAGGGTGCTGCTGATAGCTCAACAACTGTTGAAAATTTGAGTGATGCTGTGATTTATTCCTTCTTTGCTAGCCAACCAAGTATTCCACAGCTAGATAATGAAGTTCTACAACAAATCAATTCTGATGATCTAGAAGAGATGGATTTGAGGTGGAACATTGCTATGCTGACTATAAAGGTAAGAAGATTCCTGAAGAATACTGGAAGGAAGCTGGACATGGCCAACAAAGAAAGAATTAGATTTGACAAGTCCAAGATGGAGTGTTTCAACTGCCATAAGAGATGACACTTTGCAATAGGAGTGCAGGGCACCTAGGAATCAAGACAGCCAAAACAAGGAGCCTACCCGAAGGACTGTACCAGTTGAAGAAACTACTTTAAATGCCTTAGTATCTCAGTGTGATAGCTTTGGTTATGACTGGAGTGATCAAGCAGAAGAAGGTCCAACCAATTTTGCTTTCATGGCTTATTCTTCAACAAGTTCAACCTCTTCTACAAACTCTAAGGTATCTAATGACTCAAATTGTTGTTCATCTTATGTAGAATGTGTAAACGATCTAAAAGAACAAAATAAACAATTAGTTAAAGACTTAAGAATAGCTAGGATAAGTGTTATCTCTTATAAAATTGGTTTAGAATCTATAGAAGCTAGACTGTTAGTCTTTAAGAAAAATGAGTCTGTGTATGAGGAAGATATAAAACTCTTAAAACGTGAAATCTATTTAAGAGAGTTAGATATTACAGAGCTTAAAAGGAAGTTAGAGTTGGCTACAAAAGAAAAAGACGAGGTTCAACTTACAGTACAAAAATTTAAAAATTCATCAAAAACCTAAGTAAACTTCTAGACAAACAGAAAATGGATAAGTGTAAAACAGGATTAGGGTATAATGTTGTCCCACCTCCTTATACTGGGAATTTTATGCCACCAAAATCTGATTTAGTTTATCCTAGTCTAGATGATTTTGTTGATGTGAATGAGTCTGTTAGTGAGTCTGTAGTTGAAAAGACTACTGTTGAGACTAATGAACCTGAGACTGCTAGGAAAGAAAATGGAGCCCCAATTATTGAGGATTGAGTATCTAATAGTGATGAAGAAAATGTGCCTAAGGTTAAAACAGTTAAGATGTTTAATAAACCTAGTTTTTCTAAGATAAACTTTGTTAAGTCTACTAAGCAAGTAAAATCTCCTAGGAAAATATCAGTTGATAAAAACAGGCAAAACACACCTAGTCCTAGAGGGAACAAGAGAAACTAGAACCAACAGATGTCTCAAAAATTAGGGAGTGATTTTGAGATGTTCAACAAAGCTTGTCATGTGTGTGGTAGTTTTGATCATTTGAAAATGATTGCAATAACTGGTATAATAATGGAAGATTTACAAAACCAGTTTGGACTAATATTCAAAGGGTGAACAAACAGAATTTCTCTAAATTAACTCACCCCATTCCAAAAAGGAACATGGTTCCAAGAACAGTCTTAACTAGGTCTGGCCTAATTTTAGTTAATACTGTTAGACTAGTTAATACTGTTCAATTAAGAATAGCAGTGAATAATGCAGGACCCATCAAAAATGTTATTAATAATGCATATTCAACTACTAGAAGGCCTTTTAACAAAATAACAATATCTAATAATAGTAATTTCACTAAAAAGGTTAATATTGTTAAGGGAACAAGGGTTAATACTGCTAGGCCAAAAGCAGTTATTAGTGCTGTTAAAGGAAACAAGGGAAATGCTGTTAAGGCCTCACCATGTTGGGTTTGGAGACCAAAGCACAAAATTTTAGACCATGTCTCCAGAAACAATGGTGCATTAATATCCTTTAAAAGATTTGACTATATTGATGCACAAGGCAGATCCAAGTCAGTAATGGCTTGGGTCCCCAAAAGAAACTAATTTTCCTGCCATTATGTGCAGGGAAATCCACATAAAGATTTGAAGGATAAAGGAGTGATTGATAGTGGATGCTCTAGGCACATGATAGGAAACAAATCCTATCTTACAGATTATGAAGAAATTGATAGAGGATTTGTTGCCTTTGGAGGTAATTCCAAAGGAGGGAAAATTACTGGGAAAGGTAAAATAAGAACTGGTAAATTGGATTTTAAAGATGTGTATTTTGTAAAGGAACTAAAGTTTAACCTTTTTAGTGTCTCATAAATGTGTGACAAGAAGAATAGTGTTCTTTTTACTGATACTGAATGTGTTGTTCTATCTCCAGACTTTAAGTTAACTAATCAAAATCATGTTTTGCTTAAAGTTCCTAGAAAGGATAACATGTACAGTGTTGATTTAAAGATTGTTGTTCCTCAAGGAGGTCTCGCTTGTCTCTTTGCAAAAGCCACACCAGATGAATCTAATCTTTGGCATAAGAGGCTTCGACATGTAAATTTCAAAACAATGAATAAACTGGTAAGGGGAAACCTTGTAAGAGGTTTACCTTCAAAACTTTTTAAAATTAATCAAACTTGTGTTGCTTGTCAGAAGGGAAAGCAACACAGAGCTTCTTGTAAGACCAAAACAGTCAGTTCAATCAGCCAACCATTACAAATGTTGCACATGGATTTGTTTGGCCCAACATTTGTAAAGAGTTTAATGAAAAAGATGTACTGCCTAGTTGTCATACATGATTTAGCATAGGTTTAGTCTTGTGTTTTCTTTTTAGCCACTAAGGATGAAACTAGTGAAATCCTTAAAACATTCATAACAGGCATAGAAAATCTAATAGACCTTAGGGTGAAAGTGATTAGATGTGACAATGGGACTGAATTCAAGAATAGGGTCATGAATCAGTTCTGTGAAATGAAGGGTATTAAGAGGGAATTTAGTGTTGCTAGGACTCCACAACAAAATGGAGTAGCAAAAAGGAAAAATAGGACACTAATAGAGGCTGCTAGAACCATGCTAGCTGATTCAAAATTGCCAACAACTTTTTGGACTGAAGCAGTTAATACTGCTTGTTATGTCCAAAATAGCGTGTTAGTTATCAAGCCTTACCACAAGACCCTTTATAAACCTTTTCTAGGTAGAAAACCTGCCTTAAGCTTAGTGTCCTGTTACAATCTTTAATACCATAGATCACCTAGGTAAATTTGATGGAAAGGCTGATGAAGGGTTCTTTGTAGGATACTCTACCAATAGCAAAGCATTCAGAGTATTCAACAGTAGAACTAGGATAATAGAAGAGAATCTGCATGTTCAATTTAGTAAGAATACACCTAATATTGCAGGAAGTAGACCAAATTGGCTTTTTGATATAGATGCACTAAAAAATCTATAAACTATAAGCCAGTTGTTGCAGGGAATCAATCTAATGGTTATGCAGGTACAAAAGCATGTGATGATGCAGGTAAAGCTAGAATGGAAACAGTATCTGGCAAAGATTACATTCTGCTTCTAATGTGGCCTACTGATCCAGTATTCTCTTAAAATTTAAAGAGTTCTCCTGATGTTGGATTTAAACCTTCAGGAGAAGATGAAAAGAAGGTTACTAAAGAACCAGGAAAAGAAGGTGGTAATTCAAGTAATGATCAAGAGAAGGATGATAATATTAACATCACTAACAATATTAATACTGCTAGTGATGGAAATAACACTAACAATGTTAATGCTGTTAGTTCAACTGTTAATGCTGTTGGCATAGAGGATAATGCTGTTGATGATGATATAGTCTATGGATGTGCTGATGATCCAAATATGCCTCATTTGGAAGAAATTGGCAGATTTAGTGATAATGAAGATGTTGGTGCAGAGGCTGACATGAACAATTTGGATACATTTATGCCTATTAGTCCTATTCTAACTACAAGTATACACAAAGATCATCTAGTTGAACAAATTATTGATGACTTGAATTCAGCACCTCAAACAAGAAGAATGACAAAGAATTTGAAAGAACATGGTTTATTTAGTTCAGTTCAGCAAAGAACAAACCATAAAGAGTTTCAAAACTCTTTGTTTGCTTGCTTTTTATCATAAGAAGAACCCAAGAATGTAATCTAAGCATTAAAGGTTCTAAGTTGGATTGAAGCTATCCAGGATGAGCTTCTACAATTTAAATTATAAAAGGTTTGGACCCTGGTGGATTTACCAAATGACAAAAGGGCCATAGGCACTAAATAGGTTTACAAGAACAAGAAGGATGAAAGAGGCATTGTGATAAATAACAAATCAAGGTTGGTTGCTTAAGGGTAAGGGATAGACTATGATGAAGTTTTTGCCCCTGTTGCTAGAATTAAAGCAATTAGGCTATTTTTAGCATATGCCTCTTTTAAAGACTTTGTGGTGTACTAGATGGATGTCAAAAATGCTTTTCTTTATGGTAAGATTAAAGAGGAAGTCTATGTTTGTCAACCACTAGGATTTGAAGATCCAGACTTCCCTGGCAGAGTATACAAAGTAGAAAAGGCACTTTATGGACTGCATCAAGCTCCCAAAGCTTGGTATGAAACCTTGTTAACTTATTTGTTGGATAATGAGTTTCAGAGTGGAAAGATAGACAAGACTTTGTTTATCAGAAGGGACAAAGGTGATATTCTGTTAGTTCAAAATGAGTTTTATGGGTGAACTCACATTCTTCTTAAGACTGTAAGTAAAACATAAGAAAGATGGGATTTTTATAAGCCAAGACAAGTATGTGACTGAGATTTTGAAGAAATTTGGCTTTACTAATGTCAAGACAGCAAGCATACATATGGAAACTCAAAATCCTTTACTCAAAGATGTACATGGTAAAGAAGTGGATGTTTATTTATATAGATCAATGATTGGTTCATTGATGTATCTTACATCTTTAAGAACTGATATTATGTTTGCAGTGTGTGCCTGTGCAAGATACCAAGTCAACCCAAAAATGTCACATCTTCATGATGTGAAAAGAATTTTTAGATACTTAAAAGGTCAACCTAAATTAGGCCTTTGGTATCTAAAAGATTCACCTCTTGATTTGGTAGCATACACTGATATTGATTATGCTGGAGCAAGCTTAGATAGGAAGTCTACAATAGGAGGTTTTCAATTTCTTGGGTATAGATTGATTTCATGGCAGTGCAAGAAGCAGACTATGGTTGCTAATTCCACAACAAAGGCTGAATATGTAGCTGCTTCAAGTTGCTATGGTCAAGTGCTTTGGATTCAAAATTAATTGCTTGATTATGGGTATAACTTTATGCATACAAAGATATATATTGATAATGAGAGCACAATATGCATAGTAAAGAACCCTGTTTTTCATTAAAAAAACAAAGCCATTAAGATTAGACATCACTTCATCAGAGATTCCAATGAAAAGAAGCTAATTCAAATGATCATGATTCATACTGACAAGAATGTTGCAGATTTTGCTTACAAAAGCATTTGATGTAAGTAGATTTCAATATTTGATTGCTAGTATTGGAATGCTCAATCTTTAAAGTTTTTGGTAAGGAAAAACAGAAGTGAGAGAGTTGGTAAGAATAAAAACTGAAAGAGAGATGTGTGATAAAAACAAACAGAGTGATTTAGTAAGAAAAAGAAATGAGAGAATTTGTAAGTTGAAAAACAGAAAGAGAGTTGAATATATTAAAAACAGACAAAGAGAATTGTGAGCTAAAAGAATTAAGAGAAATCAAAAACAGACAAAGAGTTTTTGTGAGTTAAATATTAATTTGATGATAGAAATGCTGATTAGAAAGGAATTGGAGTTAATGCTGGTGATTCAAAGTTAATGCTGCTAGACATAAACTTAATAATGCAGGTATAAGTTAATGCTGCTAGGCATAAACTTACTACTGCTGTTGAAAGTTAATGCTGCTAGGCTTAACTTACTACTGAGTTACTACTGCTGGGTTACTTACTACTTCCAGTTGAAAGTTAATGCTGTTAGGCATAACTTACTACCTCTAGCGAACGTTAATGCTGTTGAGGGTATTTATATAAATACTTCGATTAAGGGTTTCATTCAATCTTTTACTCGATTTCAATCTTTGATATACTTTTTAATCATAAACCCTAACTCAATTTTATCGTTAATCATCAAAACCCATCACAATGTCTGCTCTAAAGTTTGCTGATTCATACAACATGTTCGTGTTCTTGGCTAAACCCACTGAAAGTGAAGGGTTTGAGCAAATTGTAGATTTCTTAAATGCGAATCCTATCAAATATGCGTTAACGGTTAATCCTACAATCTATACTTCATGTATTGAGCAGTTTTGGGCTACTACAATGGTGAAAACTGTTAATGGAGAAGTTCAGTTACAAGCCCTAGTGGATGGAAAGTAAGTAATCATCATTGAGATAAGTGTAAAAAGAGATCTTCAATTAGAAGATGCTGAAGGAGTCGAATGTCTACCCAATGCTGATATTTTTGAGCAACTTGCTTTAATAGGGTATGAAAAACCTTCTTAGAAACTTACATTTTACAAGGCTTTCTTTTCTCCTCAATGGATGTTTTTGATTATACTATTCTATAATGCCTAAGTGCTAAGACTACTGCCTGGAATGAATTTAGTAGCACTATGGCCTCTGCAATAATCTACTTACCACAAATTAAAAGTTTAACTTTTCCTAGTATATTTTTGATAATATGGTGAAGAACTTTGGATAGTAGTGTCAAATTTTTAATGTATCCAAGGTTGTACAAGTCATACTGATAAACAAGTTGGTGATATGTCAAACTCCATGATGAAATTTTTGTTACACCCGTCGCACACAAAGAAGGTATTTGGCAAGATGAAAAGGGTTGGGAAAGGAGCTCTGAGCATTTACACCCTAATTCCAACCCTATGGTTCAAGCTCAAGAAGAATGGGGAAAGGTTCGAGCTATGCCAACTGATCCCATCACACACCCTGCATCAACCACACATCACAACTCTTAGAGAGAATCAATACTAGGAGGAAATAGAGAAAGGGCACTAAGATACCTCAGTCTAGTGACCTATAGAATCTAGTAAATGATCTTGTCCATAGTAGATGGGAAAACAGTGTGGAAAGGGCTGCCACTACTGCTTCTAGCTTAGAAGAAGAGCAAGATAGTGGTAACATCATTAGGACCCAATCCACAACAATACCTAATGTTCCTCTTTCTTAGAGAATTAGTTCAGGTGGTAGACCTAGGCGCCAAGAAACCATAGGGGAAAGACCTGCTCAAACTAGGTTTGAGAGTTTGTCTAAATAGTCCAATGACCTACCTCTCTCAAGAGTTAACACACTTGGAAGTGGGGAGGGCAAATTGAAACTTAAGGAATTGATGGACCTTTGTACAAAACTATTTGATAAAGTTCTTGACTTGGAGACAACAAAGACTGCTCAAGCAAATGAGATTGCTAGTTTGAAGAAGAGAGTCAAGAAGCTAGAAAGGAAAAGGAAGTCAAAAACTCTAAGGAAGAAAAGATTATTTAAGATTGGTAGATCTGCAAGAGTGATTTCCTCTGATGAAGATAGTTTGGGTGATCAGGAGGATACATCAAAATAAGGGAGGAAAATAGATGACATTAACAAAGATGCAGAGGTTACTTTGGTTGATGAGACTCAAGGGAGATATGGTGATGATTTGGTGTTTGACACACAAGTGTTCTTGATGGTGAAGAAGTGTTTGCAGGACAGGATGTGGTTGAGAAAGAGGTTAGTACTGCTGATCCAGTTACTACTACTGGTGAAGTAGTTACTACTGCTAGTGTTGAAGTTAGTGCTGCCAGAGCAACTCTAGTTAGTGCTGCTACCACTACAACAACAACTGCTATCACTGAAGTTGATCTTACTTTGGCTCAAGCATTGGCTGAATTAAGGAGTGCAAAACCTAAGGTTGTGGTACAAGAGCTAGTAAAGAGTACAACCATAATAACACCTTCAACAATACCCAAAGCTAAAAGCATTACTTTTAGAGACCCTGGTGAATCTACAACAAGAACAACACTAACACCAATAACTTTAAAAATCAAGGATAAAGGCAAAGCTAAGATAATTGAACCTGAGAAGCCTTTGAAGAAGAAATAACAAATAAAACTTGATGAAGAACTTGCTTTCAAGCTACAAGCTAAAGAAGAAGAACAAGCAAGACTTGCAAGAGAGAAGGTTGAGAAAGTTGAAAAAGCTAATATTTCATGGGATAATGTGCAAGTAATAATAAAGGCTGATAGGTTATTGGCTGAAAGATTGCAAGCAAGAGAGCAAGAAGAATTGACAGATGAAGAGAAGGCAAGATTGTTTGTAGAACTCTTGGAGAAGAGAAAGAAACACTTTGCGGCATTAAAAGCTTAAGAAAAGAGGAACAAGCCACCAACTAAAGCACAAAAGAAAAGTACAATGTCAACTTATCTAAAACACATGGCTGGTTACAAGCAAAGTCAATTAAAGAACAAGTCATTTGCAGAAATTCAGAAGTTATTTGATAAAGCCATGAAAAGGGTAAACATGTTTGTTGATATAGATAATGAGTTGGTGAAAGAGAGCTAAAAGAAAGCTAAAGTAGAGATGGCACAAGAGAGTAGTTCTAAGAGAGCAGGAAAAGAGCTAGAATAAGAGGTAGCAAAGAAACAGAAAATGGAAGATGATAAAGAGAAATAAGATCTTAAACAATGCTTTGAGATTGTACAAGATGATGAAGTGGCAATTGATGCTATACCCCTAGCTACCAAGCCTGCACCCATTGTAAATTTCTAGATTCATAGAAAAGGAAGGCAAGGCTATTATGAAATAATGAGAGTTGATGGAAGTTCCAAGATATACTTATTGTTTAGTTAGCTGATCAAAAGCTTTGACAGAGAAGATTTGGAAACTTTGTAAAAGTTGGTTAAAGCTAAGCATGGGAATACAAGGCCAGAAGAAGGCTATGAAAGAATGCTATAGGGTGATCTATATGTTTGAACATCATGTAGAAGATCTAATATGGAGGAATTTACAAGGAAAGAAAGTATTGCTTTGGAGGCTATATGATTCCTGTGGAATACACTTTGTGAGGTTTGAAGATATGCATGTCTATATGCTAGTAGAGAAGAGATATCCCCTTACACCTGCAACAATCACTGATATGCTGAATAAGAAGCTAAAATCTGATTATTGGAATGAAATGTGTTATCAGCTTCTTAAGCTTATGACAAAGCAGCTCAAGAAACAGTGAAGTGTTTGGAAGCATCCTCCTGGTGATTATGAAGCTTTTAATGAAGAAACTTGATGATTTTGAAGATAAATATCAAGTTTAGGGGAGGATTGTTAGGATTAAAAGCCTCTTGATGTTGTTTGGAAGTTACTACTGCTAAGTGGAAGTTAAGACTGTTAAGGTATTAGTTACTGCTGCTAAGTATAAATTAGTGTTGTTAGTAATCTTAATGAAAAATATGCTAAGTAGTTAGTACTGCTAGTTACTACTGCTAGTGTAAGTTACTACTGCTAGTGTATATTAGTACTGCTAGTTACTACTGCTAGTATAAGTTACTACTGCTAGTATATGTTACTACTGCAAGTTACTACTGCTAGTGTAACTTAGTACTGCTAATGAGTGATTTAGCAAAATTAGTTTTTAAGTGCAACTTCATCCTCATTCGAAGCTCATCAACAATAATGTTGAGTGAATCCATAGGTTTATAAGAGTAAACATTAGAACACAAATATTTTAAATCATCGAAAAACTTGTGGCGCAAACAAGTTTTATATATAATTGTATTGAGCTCGGACACCGAAACCTTTTGACTAGATAACTATAAAGTTTGGCCCCATTAGGTTAGGTACTATTGCTATATACCTATTTCATCTCAAGTAATAAAACCGTATAGTGGAGTTTCCAAAATGATTCCATACCTCCGACGAGTCACCCCCATAACCTATTTAGTACCATAACGTATACGCCCACAAGTATTAACGGTTCACGATAGTAGGGTCTTTAACAATCAGGTACTCAAGCATTAAGCATACAATTCGGGTCCAGCATACCGAAAACAATTTGTGTTCAATTTAGTAAAACAAGCATTTATCCCCCTCGCGGGTTTTTAATAAAACATTTAAAATAGTACAGGCGAGGCTATGAACTCACCGTGAGTAGAAGATCGAATGAGAAACCAAGTATGAGAAGATGACTCCAAAGATTAGTCGAGACCTATAAAGCAAGTCGCGACTTAGAATGATATATGATATCATTATAATAGAATAGTTATACAATACTAGTTAATAAAATCCGAAACAAGAACAATATTGCATCAATACTAAACCAAAGTGTTTTTATAAAGTCTAATGATGTCTAACCTGTGGTCATATCAAAATAAACATCTACTAAGTCTCGCCCCTTAATTCCTATCTCAATCATACATGGTCATACTTTTCATTTTTCCAAACCTAGCGTAAAAGCCAATTTTCTGAGTTTAGTCCTTTTCATTAGAGCATAATTCCTAAACCATAAAAGATATAGCCATGGGGCTTTCACCCCTGGAAAGGCCTTGAAGTCTACTTTCCAGAACATCAAGCCTCACATTCCAATTGCTTACCAGTTTTTAGAAAAGGTCAAATCATTAACGCTAACTCAAAACAAAAAAATTTCTTTGCAGAATTTAGTCAGATTCACCGGACCATATCTCTTATTCCATAAAAGATATGAAGGTGAGGTTTTAACCCCTGTAAAACCACATGAATCTAGTTTTCAAAATATTAAGCCAATCATTCTACTCATTTACTAATCAACGGGAAATAAACTTTCACTAACTGAAAGTCAAAACAGATTATTAACTGAATTTCTTACTTTTGCCATTTTAGTCATAACTCCTAATATAAAATAGCAATGAGGTTGATCCAATTGGAGGAGTTAGCTTATGATGTATAGTATCCAACCAAGCTTTATAATTTTAGCCTACTGTATATTAACATGGAGTAATTTACATTTTCTAACAGGTGGTTCAGAATTGGCCCGCAATCGTAAATTAACCATAACTTTCTCATACGAAATCGATACAAGAGTATCCAACTCGAACATTGACGCTTAAGACTTCCTCTATCAAAATATGTAATTTGCTCAGTGGCTATAGACCAAATTTTTGGAGAATAAGCCATGACAACCTGCTGTCCCAAAACAGTCTGTAAAATCCACCTCTAAATCAATCAATAATACATCCAAATCATCAATTTTTCCATTACAAGGCTACTAATCATTCAAGTAAATCATCTATCATTCATTTTTCATCACTTACGCTAATTAATCAAGATCAATTATAAAAAGTACACGCATGATCATAAAAATCAAAATCAAGAACATGCACTTTCATAAAAACTTAATCAATGAGTTAGGGTTTTAAGAGGTAACTTACCACACTAATTAGAAGAAGAAGTTGATCAAACACAACACCTATGTGGTGTTGTTGGCTGCCGAATTCACCAAGGCCAAACAAAATAAAACCCTAGCTTTTTCCTATCCCAATCTTGCTCACAATTACTTATTATCAATCCCTTAACAATCTTGTAGTCTTCAATCAAGTAAAAACCCTAAAAATCCCCAAGTTCTTGAAAATCAAGATTTTCTAAATCACATGCACGATAGTTTTTAGTTGTAGGGATTTATTGAGGATGATTTTTGGGATCTTTTGGTGTAAAAAGGAAGGGTTTTATGAAGTTTTAATGGAGAAAATGGTGGTTTTGGGGTTCCTGGGGTCGAACAACAGATGAAGGAGAGGAAGGGAATACGAGTGGGTTTTTTTTGTTATCTGTGTATGTGTGTGTGTTTTAAATAAAGGAGAATGAGTTTATATAATGATAGGTTTTCATTAGTTCCTAAAAAAATAAAAGAAGGGGTGTGGGTATATGATCGGCCGAATAAGAGAGGGGGAGAGAGTTGGATTTGGCCCATTCTTGCCTAACTAAGATTACCTATAAATCTTGGGCCTTAATACCTTTCCTAGCCCGATACTTTTTCCTAAAACGCAATTTTCGTCTAGGTGCAATTTAAAACACGAGGAAAGCGAAAAAAACAAAAATAAAAATAATTTGGCACTCAAGGCCCGAATACGGATTCATTGGTTTCTCGATCTTTAAAAAAATGGATACATTTTTAAATCATAACGCTTTTTACTTAAAATCGACAATTTTTATATAAAACAACGAAATAGTGAAAAGTAAAATTTTAGAAATTTAGAAAATTAAATATAAGTTGAAAATTAGTAGTGACCTTAAATACGGGGTTTTACATCTTTCCCTCCTTTTATGAGCGACATCCCGGCGCTCGTCTCTTCTTACTTGTCGTATTCTTACTCGAGAATAGATGCGGACATTTGCTCATGAAGTAATCTTCTCCTTCCCATGTGAACTCCGAACCTCGCCGCAAGTTACATCGAACCTTGACTATGGGAATAAGGCTTGGTTTATGTAGCTTCGCCTCACAGTTTATTATTTTTATCGGTTCTTCAATAAAGTGCAATTTGTCATTAGTCGATTATAAATTCGATTTGTCGAGGTGTTGGAAGTACCGGCAGATCGTCAGGAAACATCTTTGGAAGAAAATCACGAATCACCGCCTCAATTTCTAAACGTTTCTCTATCTGTTCTTAGAAGATGATGGAATTTCTAATCTACTTATTTACTTACTTACGCTCAGATGTTTATTTCCAACAAAGAGTGACTACGAACGGTAGTAAAGAAAAGAATGGAAAAGAATTTGACTCATGGAAACAGACACGAGACTTTTCTCGATTGTTGAGTTGGATAAACTTACTTGCATAGTGATCATTATTAAGGATACGCATAAATTTTTTACTTTTTAGAAGGTTTAGGTAAAGGGTTAGTTTCAATAAGGTTTAAGGGTGACAATTACCAACATGACGAGGTTCCTTCTGAATTATACATAGGTGACCAGGCTATGTATAATCGAGAAGTAATATTGACATGCTTGCTTTCGTAAAAAAATTATCTTCGTGTTTGAGGTGATAATAGGATATTTTTGTAAAGTGGCAAGTTTGTATTCATGGTAAAAATAAAATAGTTCTTGATATGGTAATAGTTTTATATATGTTTACTCATTTGTTATTTTATTTTTCATTATTATTATAAAGAGTTTTTATGCGTGACAGAAATCGAAATGAAGTACAGGGTGGTTACAATTTGCTTATAGAAAATCCTTCGGTTGAATTACTATAATGAATAAGCGGTTCACGAGACAAAATCGACACCATTTATAGGATTGTATTTGTTTATTTTATGTGAAAATGATATAATAGTTTAAGGTTTCCTAGTAGGAGGGTTTACTATGGTCGAAAAGAATTATTTGTATCTAAATTGAATTTAAAACATTTATAAAATTTATTTATTTATTTATTCGTTTATTTTATTATTAATATTATTTTTAAAATAAACAAATGATTCACGAAGCTAAGTCAGTAAGATCTACAAGATGGTACTTAATTAATTTTTTGAAAAGGATAAAACATTTTTCGGTTTAACATAACGCCCTATATAAAGACATTTTTCCAAAAATGGTTTTTAACCTTAATTTTTCTTGCCTCCAAATCCACTTGTAATCACCTAGAATCGAACCATCATCATTCTTGTAGCCTTTAATTAATTACAATGGCGATAGATCAAGTATAAAGAATGTCCGAACAACATAAAAGTAGTCAGAGGATATGGACATGAAGAGTCATATGTCCTAGAAGACCGTGAATCAGAAAGCTAAAGAGTGTCATTCGCCGAATTTTGATCGTTGCAACTAAGGAACGATTCGATCACATTAATAGTAGATAGAATGTAAGCATTGATGGTATTAATGTATAGCAACGTTCAAAAGAAATGAGTGTAAGGTGAGAACTTTAGAAGTTGACTCTCGGCGGTATGATTCTCACAATTCACATGAAGTAACGAAGAAGAATGGTGTATAATGTGTCAGGGACCAAGAAACACGCCAATGAAACAACAACAATGATAAATTTTCTATTCGTATGATAACAACTCACACAAAGATGAAGAATACGATTAAAAGAATTGGTTGTGGTTTATTAATTATAGAAACGCATTTATTTTGAAAAGTTTCTATTTTTAGAAGGTTACCATTTTTGAAAAAAAATCCGAGTAAGCGGTAAAATCATGAAAAATGACAGATTTGGTAGAATAGGGTAAATTGTTATGTTAAATATTTCTCGTCGTTACATTCATATATATAAAAGTTTCCATATTTAGACTTAAACGAATCCTATGGCAACTAAACCATGTTTTTATATTCTCATTGAATTCATTTTGACTTTTTATATATAAAATTTTCCTAAATATTGACTTTGGTCTTGACCCGTCGTAAATTATTTTTAATTTTATCCTCCTTTGATGAACATGTAAAATGATAATTCAAAAAATTTTATGTTTTGGTTGAAGGCCAAGATGAACCTGAAAATAACCATTTTGTCCTTTTAAGTTCTGCGCATACTTAAAAATTAATGAGTGCTAAATTTCAAGTGGCCATAAAAACTTTGTTTCAAAATTTCAAGTGGCCATAAAAACTTTGTTTCAAAATTCAACCCAATGCCACTTTAATTCCTCCAAACCATTATACCAAGCCATGCCCAGTTATTTAACACACTTTCAAACATAAAAACTCATGTATTTCCATAATCAAAGATTTAACACTTACTGGGTAGAAGTTAATACAAAAGAATCAAAACACATACTTACAAATTTTATTCAAGAGTTTCAGAGGTAGACATTCCTAGATGACACATTACGCGAGAATATGTTAATAATACATTTCCAAAGAATGGAGGGTTATGAAGCAAAATGTTAAAGGTGAGTTTGATTTAGTAGACATGTCTCCATGCGAACAAATTACGTGACATCATATTCATTTCAGAAGTGCGAAGCGTCATGAATCTAACAATTAGTTCAAAATAACGAGAAGGATCGATAAAACTTTCGTTGAATTCCATTATCATCAAAAGAGAACGAAGATTAGTCACAAAAAAGTTTTGGGGATAATCATATAACTCACAATGTCTCAAAATAAGAGAATCCATTGTGTCACGCACACGGTGCCATAAGGAAGGTTTGAGGGACAATTGTGTCACTCACAACATCTTGAGAAATGATTTAAACATTCATAAAGATAAATTATATATAAGAATTAGGAGGGCACTCTATGTATTTGAATGCTATAAACTTATAAGAAAATGCATAAGTTGCATAAGCACGAGAAAGAAAGAAAAATAAATTGTGGAAAACTAGAAGGGGGGTTGAATAGTTTACCGCTTTTTAATTAAAGGTTTTAAATATGTTTGTAAAATTTTTGATTCGACTTTTATGTAACTTCAACACTTGCATAATATGAACAATATACTTATCTAAACAATCAATAAAATGATATGAGAAAGTAATGTAAGACAAGAGATAAGAGTAAGAACAATCAAACCACAACGCAAGGATTTATAGTGGTTCAGTAACGAAGCACCTCTTCGCCCTACTCCACTCCCCGAGCACCAAACTCAAGAGTTTTCTTCACTATGTCAACAAACTCCCTTATGGGGGAGAAAACCATACACAACGTTGCTTACATCGATTTACGACACAAAGCTAAATGTCGAGTTCTAATCTTAGCTGGAACCAATCTATCACAACACAACTTCATGACTTGTTCACAACTTCACAACTTCATGACTTCTTCACAACTTCACGACTTCTTCACAACTTAACTTCACCACTCTACTTATATCAGAACTATCTAACCCTACTTGGTAAGATCACCACTAATTAACTATACTTATAAAGATCCCTAAGATCTAGCTACTACACACAAATATCAAATATATAATTGATTTACAAATATGTGATATGGTTGCAACAAGATTGCAATACATACTTGAGGTGTAATACTTCTTCACTTGATGATGAAAGTATTCTTCTCTTGCACTTGAGGAATTAAGCTTGGATCACTTGGAAACAAAGCTTTATGATTAAATGATCAAAGGATTTTAAAGAGGATATGTGGGCTGTTTTGAGCAGAAAGAATGAGTGCAAAAGGTGAGAAAATTGTAGGGAAAAGTCCAATATTTATAGGACAGACAAGGGGAGCGTCTACCTAGGGGCGGCCCCCTTAAATAGGTGGGCGGTCCCCTTAACTCTAAGGGGGCCGACCGTGTATTTAAGGGGCCCGCCCAAGACTAGGGCTTCCCCAGTTTGTCTTTTGTGTAGAGGGAATTTTTTGGAATTTTTCTAGCCATTTTAGGTCCAAAAATTTGAATTTCAAAATGTTTATTTTGAATAAAACATTTTTTATAGTTGTAAAAAATGTTTTGTAATGTTTATAAAAATGTTTACAACATTTTATAAAAATTTGAGGTTGAATAAAAAAAAAATTTGATCATAAAATGCATTAAGCATTTATTTATTCATACCTTTAAGTGATATAATTATCGAAATAAAAATTTACTACTAATTACTTGTTTACGTTTAATTTTACATTGAACGTTTTTATATTTTGTGATTATCAAAACGTAAAGATGTGAAATATATTAAAAATGTTTTTAGGCATTATATTTTATCAACAATCTCCCCCTTTTTGATTATTACAAAATTTAAACTCATTAAATGTAAAATTATTTTTAAACAAGTATTTAGTGAGTTTCATGTCATTTCTCCCTTTTTTGTAGAATCAAAAAGACATCGTCGAGAATTGCTAGTTAGATCGACAAAATAATTGCTCCCCCTTGATGTGTGCTCCTCCTCGTTCGAGGGAATTAAGGAATCGAGCTATGGTTTCTTGGCTACAAAATCGAGTTAGAACAATACAAATATTTCAAACATGTAGCAAGAGAGAAAAATATGGCATACTAGTAATGCAACCAACAATAATTATCCCATTAAAGTAAAATAGTGTGTGAACCACACTCATGCATACATAAGGAAAATAGATAACATGCTAACATACATGAAAATTTTAAACTACAAAGAGTCCTAAAACTAGTAAAGCTCCATAGGACTTGCTTGCAAAATGGTGGGTGGACAATTATTTGAGAAGATAAACATAGAGTATGTTTAGTTTGGTGAAGAGGGTGGAGGTGGTGGAATGATGGTTGTTGGTGGTTGTGAAAGCATGTGTTCAATATATGAAAACATATATTGAAGTTCATCTCTCAATCCAAATATGAGAGTACGATTGTGAATGTAACACAAGCATAAATCTCCACGTACCTCATGAAGGTTCCAAGGGATGGGATGACCAACAATAGGTGTTATCCCATGTATTTTAATCCATTACACAATTATGTTCTATACCAAGATGCTAGAAAGTAAGAAATCTTAGAAAGAGAAAGTAGAGAGAGAAACAACTAGATTAGAGAGAAGTGGTGAGTTACAAGTTATGGGAAAATGCAACCAACACCCTTCACCAAGTGTGGTGAAGGGATATTTATACTAGCCTAGCACTTAGGCTTTCTAAATGGGTCGGGCTTGGTTTAACTTGGGCTTTGAGCCCGAAACACGGACAATATTAGATTACAATCCAAGCCCGTTGAACCCGACTAGCCTATTACAATACAAGACCTAGTTTGACTTTCTAAGACCGATAACATTCTTGTTTGACTTAATATAATTAAGGCTAACAATCACCCCCAATGGTGAGGTCTCTTTCTTCAAACTTCTTTGTATCACCGATGACATTGAAGACATGACGTTTAACGTTTATGCTTTGCCTTGTTATGGTCTTGTCTTGTTTGTAATGGCTTTGTTCATTCATGCTTTGTGATCTTGATCTTGAGCCTTTATCTTTTTGACTTTGAGTTCTTGAGATCGTTATCTTTCATCATCTCCTTGACTTGAATCATCTTGATTTGACTTCCTTGATCAACTTGTGCTCTTGACTAACATGCCCATACTTGTTATATTCTTGTTTGACATAT
>BQNB010107833.1:13497-23080 GCA_026074375.1 Tanacetum coccineum | reverse complement strand
GGCTTATTCAGCCTTCAAAATAAGCAAGAAGAAGACCTTTAAAAACTAATATAAGCTAAAACTGTGAAGCATGGCCTATAGTGAGCTTATAATATAAAAATCAAAACTTAAAACTACAAAGACCTTATTAGAATCAGCTGCTGAATTATGCCTTTTCAAAGGCAAGAGAAACTAAAGACAGGATTGCAAAATTCAAATAACACTTAAAACTCACTAAACCTACTGCATAAAGGACCTAAAGCAAGTGTGCAAAACACACTTCAAAGCTGCTAGTGGAAATTCAATTAGAATAACTTACTTATCAAGCCATGAAAACACAGATTTAGGGAATTATTAGAAAACATCTTAAAACTAATTCCTAACTTTTAAAAACTTTTAAAACTGATTTTAATAACTTAAAATTTACTGTTAAGAATGGCCAAATGACCCAAAGTGATTTTCTACCTATTTTTACCCGTTTTGTACCCTTACCCCAAACACCCCCTTAACTAACCAAGGTACTTTTTAAGACAGAATTTGAAAGTTTTAAGTTAAAGGCATAGAAAACAGGTGTTAACAAAAATATTTTAAGCAAAGATAAGCAGAATCCAACACTCAATAAGCACTGAAATAAGATAATAAGCACTAAGCAGTTCAAGCATATAAGTGACAGTTTAATCTAAAACTTGAACAAGGCATCTAAAAGCATCAGATAAAGAACATAAGCATATAAAATCATAAATAAGCAAGTAAAAAGCATGAATAAGCAGAAATTAAGCTAGCTACAGTAGAAGAAGCTAAAAATTAAAAATGAGGACTTACAAACCCCCTTGCTCAAAACAGGGTACACAAAGCAATCTACAAGCTCTAGCTTGTCAAAATGACAAGCTAGTAGGTCTATAAGCTCTTCCCAATCTAGCTTATCATCCACAAATTCAGCTGAGGTATTTTTGGGGTGATTCTTTTTTTTTTTTTTTTACTTTTTGATATTTAGCTTAAAACAGTGAACTTATATGTATAAAGAGGGACTTAAAAACAGCTTATGAATAGCTTTTGATGACTTGTTAACAAAAACTTAAGAAAAATGGATTTTTTACTAAAACTTGAAATTTCATTAATCATAAAAACATTACAATATTAAAGGATTACACTTATAAAAGCTGATAAAAACTACTAAAACTACTTATCACTTTTTTTCACAATGGCTTACAAATGAGCTTATTTATACTAGTACTAGGAAGATTCTAGGTCTTGGGGTCTTGACCTCTTCTTTCCTGTGCTTTCTTTGTGAGAGGGATTGAGAGTGTTTTTGTTGTGTGAGTGAGTCACACAATAATCCTAGCCATCAAATTTGTGTAGAGCCCAAGTTGTGTGATCTCAACCCTCAATTTTCTTGTCGAATTGGAAGCTTGGGGATTGCCAGCTTGGCAACAAGCCCATGTGGGGAGTGGGGTTAAGGGGGTGTGACGTTTTTGGACTGTTGCAGGGGTGAGAGGGGTTGAAGAAACAGTTATGGCAATTTAGGCGGGAAAGGGTTTATTTCTGTTTTGGGAAGATAAACAGTGACAGGTGAGAGTTTGGGCTTTTGGCAAACTTACCCCCTGAATTTATATAGTTTTATTGCAAGACTCGTCCTTTGTATTGTAAAGTTTCTTTGTGACTTGACAAGAAAAGTCCTCAAGGGTTATTCTTAGTATTACATGCATGGTCCTTGTGGTCTTAACTGAGTTAACAGTTAAGGAGGGTTGGGCTAAACAGAGTTAAGTGTTCTTTGGGCTTTATACTTGCTTTTGGGCCGGGTAAATAAAATAAAGGGATTGGGCCTTTATCTTCTATAAGTCTTCAATTAATACTCCCTCCGTCCCATTTTTATTGTCCACGTTTCCTTTTTGGGATGTCCCAATTTAATTGTCCACTACTAAAAATAGATAGGGAAGTTTGATCAAGTTTACTATATTACCCTTGTTTGAAATTATTATTACAAACTTTAAAGAAGACTTTAATTAAATAGCTAAGGGTAAAACTATCTTTCTGTCAAAAAGTAAGAAAGAGAAAGCAGTAATAAATGCACTTTTCTTAAACTGTGTGTTTTTTGTCGGGGGACAATAATTTTAGGACGGAGGGAGTACAATAATGGGCTGACCCGGCCCATTAGATAGGTGCGGGTTGGCCCATTAAGTATTTCTTCTTTACGGCTCCGTCTTTGACTTTGACCTATTGTCGGGTTGACCATTTTGGACATTGGCCTATTTTGACTTTTTGCTTCACGCTCCTTACGCTTTTCCATTCCGTGCTTGGTTTTGTCGTTTTTGCTTGATTTTTCGTCTTTTTCTTAGATATCCGTTTCCTGCACAAAATAAGTGAAAACATACAAATACAATGTATTTTTGGTACGTTTTTGGTCATTTAAGTCCGATTTTAATGGTGAAAGGTATGTGTAATTAAACGCATACCAAAATCCCCCATACTAAGACATTGCCGTGTCCTCACGCAATGCTATGAAGTAAGCACTTAGAAAACTAAGAATCTCGATTCCCCTTGACTAATAACCTCGAAAAGTAGCTAAGCGTTCGTCAAGGGAATTAAAGACTCAATAGTTTTAAAAAGCCCCGTCTTTACCATTTTTAAATATATACACTTATTCCTACACATATTTTTGTATTTTTCATATTAAGCAACTAACTTATTTGACTTTCGTTATTTTATAACGTTTAGGGATCATAGAACAAGATGCATTTCGATCCGAGAATGCCCCAAAAAGGATAAATTCATCGTCCCCGACTTTTCACTTATCCCAAACCAAACTTAAAACGAAATCACCGCTAATTATGAGTTAAGATGCTAACACTACTCATATTTGTAACTTGTGAACTTTTCACTCCCGACAATTATTATACATTAGGTGAATGTGCTATTTATGAATTTCAACCATGGATCAACGTTTTGCAAAAATTTTTTTTTTGAACCGATTTTTTTTTAAATACTCGAGTTTTGTAATGTTCGATTGAAAGAAAAACAACAAATTTGTTGGTTGGAAAAATAAAATTTTGTAAATTTTCGAAGAAAATTTTTTGTGGTGAACCATAAATAATTTTTGCTCAAAGTTTTATTAGGTTCGGTTATACAAAATTTTTTTTGGTTCGAACATAAATTTTGTTTTGATCGAAAATTTTAAATATTAAAACCTAATAATCATAATTTTATACATGGTTAAATTGTCATGCATGTATATGGGTTACGACTCTGTCTTGTTAATTAATTTTTAAGTAAATGTAATTAAAATTGTATGTGATCCTGGAAAACATGCATGTTTATCATGGATCATAAGATCTTATTTGTTACATGAATTGTATGACCATTTAATATAGTATGATAAATCTAAAATTCGGGAAGACTTATATATATTGATTGTGATTATATGATAAGTAAAACCTTATTTTTATTTAGGGTTATCTATAAATGGATGCTGTGGCTATTGATTTACTATAAATGATTAAATGTTCTTATGTGTTATTAATATTAGTCTATTATTTTAATTACTGTTTTGTTTATTTAAAATTATGTTGAATTGTTGTAAACAAAAGGGTAATTTTCAATGAATAAAATTAATATGGATAAATCTATAATAAATTAAGAATTGTTTTGAAGGTCAAACAGTTGATTGGTAAATTTTTTGTAATGAATGTATGAAACAGGCTCATCCAAAATGACAAACTGTGTGGAGTTTAAGCGGCGTGGTCAAACCGACTAAAGAAGGAGGTTATGCTTCAGCGTGACCAAATTCTCGGCTTGGGCCCATGTACGTCTAATTGGAAGTTACAGACTGTTCATATAGTACAACAATTCCTTAAGGTTGATTTGTCTCAATTACCACACCCGATAACACCTAAGTTGGAAAAGACTTATGCAAAAGTACGGTGTGAGTGAGGAATTGGAGGCATTTCTTTCATTGGTTCATCCAATTGCCATCAACCAAATATGTTATTTGATCATTCACATTATAAGTTAATAATAAATGTTTTATGAAATGTATGCTTGGAGTTGTATGCATGCTTCTCCATACATAATTTTGATTCACATATCAAAAAATGGATTACCCTTAAAACTTAAGTATATTGCCATCTAATTAAAGTCATTGAAATTATGATTAAGTCAGTGAGACCTGGACATAAGTAATGGAAAGAAACCTATCATGATTGAGTGAGATCTCACATGTAATGTGTTTACGGTTCTTTAGATTAGATGACTTAAATTGAGTTACTAGCTGAGATCTAGACTCAGGCATTCAGATGGGATGAAACATGTTTAAAAAGCAACTAGTTTGGAAATGTATAATCACATAATAATAGAATATTGAAAAAATGTTTGTCAAATCTTTGTTCGACAATTACCATGTTGAATACATCATCACTAGCAGATAACTGATGTGATGGGTTTATGTCAATATGGGTTCTGTTTTAAAGGAGATTACTATGGTTATATGTATATCCACCTGGTATATTTTATTTCTGAAAATGTATTATCGAAATACTAATGATTTTTTGAACTTTTTTCTGTGAAATGGCTCATTCCGACCAATAAAGCTTTAAGTTCTGCGTTCAAATCTTTCTGTTGAACGAGGAAACATTGACTGGCCCAAATTCAATGAATGGCTTGTTCTCTAAGAATTGTCCTGTGAGGTAGCTGATTTTATGATATTTGTATAAAGCCTTGTCCTATCAACCCCTGAGACATGCAACAGCTGAAGAAAGCAGCATGGAAAGCAGAATATAAAAAGCACTCTTGATGTGTGCTTGTATTATGCTTGAATAATGTCACCTGATCTGCAAAGGCAGTATTGAAATTATCCACCCAAAACATGCTGGCTGAACTTCGAAAAATGTTTGAGAAACCTCCTGCTGTAGAGATCTACGATCTGGTAGATACTCTACATAGTTGCAAACAGGCCCCTGGTAAATCTGTAAGTGAACATGTATTGGAAATGAAAGGGCTCATGGACCAATTACATACACTTGGGAAACCATACGACAATGATATGGCAGTTAACTTAATCAACAGGTCCCTTAACAAGGATTTTGGTGATTTTGTAAGAAACTTCAATATGCATTGCGTGGGGAAGACAGTGAGTGATTTACACGCATTGCTCATTGACTATGAAAAGGGTTTGAAGGACAAGGTCATCCCTACTCCTCAAGTATTCTCGATACAAAAGGGTAGGGATAACAAGTCAAAACCGCAAGGAAACAAGCAGAAAAAAGGGAAGGGTAAGGCTGATAAGAACAAGCAAGTTGTGCCTTCTCAACCAAAGCCTAATCCCAAGAAGAGAAAGGAAAATCCTAATAAGGATCAAGCTTGTCACCACTGCCACATGACTGGGCATTGGAAGAGGAACTGCCCTCTTTATCTCGAAGAGTTGCGAGCCAAATAAGAAGAAGGTATGAAGGCATAGTGCTGCAGGTTAAGGTAATTTATTTGAATTGAATTAGATTCAATCTAAACTCACAAATTAAATTCTTGGGTATATGATACTGGATGCGGTATTCATGTTTTGTAATAACGCTGCAGGGATTTAATGCTGAAAGGAACTGCTTTACTGGGATCAATATTTCATATGGGCAATGGAGCACAAGCAGTTGTTGAAGCCATAGGAACGTTTGATTTAGTTTTACCTTCTGGTTTAGTACTGAAATTAAACAATTGTTACTTTGCACCTTCTATTGTTAGAGGTGTTGTTTCCTTTTCATGTTTGTTGGATCTTGGTTTTAAACATACTGTTGCTAGTAATGGAATTTCTGTTTCTTTAAATGGTGTATTCTATTTTAGTGCTATTTCTGTGAATGGTGTGTTTGAAATTGACATGATAAAATGTCACCAAGAATATAATTCTGTCTTTTTTTTAGCATCAATAAGAAGAGAAAAGTTTAGACTTGGTTCTTCTATCTTTGCACTGTAGACTTGACCATATTGGCAAGACTCGCTTGAAAAAAGCTTCAACGTGAAGGTCTTTGGAAAGTATCAATGAGGAATCATTTGATAATATGCGTATCTTGTATTTTCTGGGTAGATGACAAAGAAACCTTTTATTTAGCACATATTGAAGAGCTACAGATCTACTTGGTTAATTCATACTGATGTGTGTGGACCACTTAGACATGGTCAAGGAAAGGTGCTAGCTATTCTTAACCTTTACGGATTGATTTCAGTAGTTATGGAATATCGTTTATTTGCTTAAACATAAACATGAGTATTTGAAACATTTAAGGTTTTCTAACGCAGAAGTAGAACTGCAACTTTAGGGATAAAGAAAGATTAAAGCTCTTCGATCCGATAGAGGTGGTGAATATTTAAGCCAAGAGTTTAAAGATTATCTAAGTGAGAACGGAATAGTTCAGAATCTTACTTCTCCATATACTCCACAACAAAATGGTGTATCTGAAAGGAGAAATCGTACACTACTAGATATGGTACGATCTATGTTTAATCTTACTTAACTCTACCGTTATCCTTTTGGGATTATGCCTTAGAATCTGCTGTGCGTATTCTTAATATGGTTCCCACTAAGAAGGTTGATAAGACACCATATGAAATATGGCATGGCAAAGTGCCGAATATGTCTTATTTAAAGGTCTGGGGTTGTGAGGCGTATGTGAAACGTGACTCGCTGATTAAACTCAAACAGAGATCTGTCAAGTGTATCTTTGTAGGATACCCTAAGGAAACTATGGGTTACTATTTTTACTTTCCACCTGAAAACAAAGTAATTGTTGCAAGGTATGGAGATTTTCTTGAAAGAGATCTCATATCTCAAGAATTCAGTGGGAGAGATTGTGATCTGGAAGATGATCAATTTAGATACATTACAACTTCTGAAAACACTAGCGAGCTTCCAGTAGGAGCCTGAAAAGTCGGGGTCTCCACCGGGAATTTAATTCCTGTCGTAGGTCCGAAAGGCCTAAAAATGCACCCAACCGTCTCTGTCTAAACATGGAGGTTGAGGATGATGAAGTAGGGGATCTTGGAGAACCTGCTAATTATCGAGCTGCTATGATTGACCCTGATAAGGTTTTATGGCAAGGTGCAATGGATGAGGAAATGAAATCCATGAAAGTCAATAAAGTCTGGATTGTAGTAGACCCCATTCCTATGCCATAAGGTCAGTTAGAGTAAGTGGCTATACAAGAAGAAGACTGACATGGATGGTAAAGTACACACCTATAAAGCTCGTCTGGTGGCTAAAGGCTGCACTCAAACCTATGGGATTGACTACGAGGAGACCTTTTCTCCAGTAGCAGACATTAGAGCTATTAGGATTCTCATAAGACCATTGCTGCATACTATGATTATGAGACTTTGCAAATGGATGTTTAAAACTGCCTCTCTTGAATGGTAGCTTAGATGAGGTCATCTTATATGAGCAACGAAGGGTATGTTGATCCAAAATTTCCAAACGGTGTATGCAAACTTCAAAGGGCCATTTATGGTTTGAAGCAAGCATCACGTCAATGGAATAAACGATTTGATGAAGAAATCAAAAGGTTTGGATTTATTCAAAATCGTGATGAGCCATGTGTATATCGCAAAGCTAGTGGGAGTGATGTAGTATTCTTAATCCTATATGTCGACGACATTTTGATTATGGGAAATAAATTCTCATAAAGCTAGGAGTTAAGGTCTATCTTGGAAAATGTTTTTTGTGAAGGATTTAGGAGAAGCCTGCATAATTCTGGGAATAGATATATAGAGATGATCTCTGCGGTTGATTCGGACTTAACAAAAGTGCATTACATCGATAAGATATTGAAGAAATTCATATGCAAAACTCTAAGAAAGGTTTTTATACCGATGGTAGTCAAAGCATGATTTGAGTAATGAAATGTGTGCTTATTCAGATGGGAAAAATGCTTACATGAAAAGGGTACCTTATGCTTCGGCTTTGTAGGATCTATATGTATGCGGTTAGGTGCACAAGGCCAGATGTGGCGTTGCTCAAACCTCTGGTCAGTCCGGTATCACAGAATACGGGAAGCTCCACTGGGTTGCTGTTAAACATATTCTAAAGTATCTGAGGAATACGAAAGATATGTTTTTAGTATATGGCGGAAATCCAGATACAGAACTTGATGTTACAGGTTTCTGTGATGCGTCCTGGCAATGCGATAAAGATGATACAAAGTCTCAGACGGGTTATGTCTTTGTTGTCAATGGAGGAGCAGTAGACTGGAAGAGCAAGAAGCAGACTACCATTGCGATGCATGCGACACATCTGAGTACATTGGCTGGTCAGAAGCTGCATGGATGCAGTTTGGTTTAGGCAGTTTGTTGAAGATCTTGATCAGTGATGCCTTCATTAAGTTAAACTATTAATTTGTATTGTGGACAAATTCTGCTCAATTAATATGCGACAATGAACTGGAGTCTTGAAAAAGGCGCCAGACATTTTCTGCGGAGATATCACTATGTTCGAGATCAAGTTCGAGAGTGTGAAATCAAGTTAAATTAAGTTTCACACAGATAAAACTCTAGTGATGGCTTTTACTAAAGCTTTACCTAGAGGATAAGTAGTGAACATGCCACTGGATTGGACTTCGATTAGCTAGTAGTTTCCATGCATATTGTGCTTAGTTTTTGGATAAAGATTGATGTAACATTATTATTTGATAAAATAAAATGATGTTGTGTTTAATATTGTTATTTAATTTTGATCCTGTTTTACATGTTTTTAAATCCATGAATATTAAATTATTCTAACTGTCCGTTGTCGTTTAATAATATGGGATATTATTAATATCAAGACAATTTTAAATGATGGTCGGGTATACGTGAAAGTATATTGATGTGATTACATACATTTAAATGTCGATATTTGATCGGATTGTATATTGGAACTTATTCCCAAACTATGTGATTGTACTTTATGGATCTTGTCATTAAGTAAATCATAAATAGTTATCCTCTGACTTGAGATACCAGGAAACTGTCATGGATCTAGTGCATTTCTGTAAGGCAATTTAACGCTATACGTAACTGGTAGCTATACGGATTGTTTTCAGAAGTGTTGCAAAATTCATAAGTTTTGCTTGTAGTCAAATAAAGAATTTGTTTCCTTCAAATTCGTTTTGAAGTTTAATACAGCTGGGCCCCTCGTGGGATTGGTAAGATGTATGTGTGGCCACACCCAAGATTTTCTGGAATACGTTCAGAAGATTTGGTAATCTTGCTCAATCGGATAAACGAGAAACATGAATCAGTTAATTAAGGATGGATTGAGATCCATATCCTTATTAACATTGTATTAGAAACAAAAGGATAATAATAATGATGAATCATTAAAAGGTTTTTCCAGGAGACCTTACTTGAGATCGTACTAGAGGCATCGGCGTGTAACTAGACGCTAACCGATGTGATCACACTATTAAATTTTGTCCAAGTGGGAGCTGTTAGTTTATGGACGTAAAAATAATAGTTGTGTGTTAGGATCGAACTCAAGATCACGGGATTGCACTCACTACATAGTTAACGATTAATAATATACTTTATTTATTGATTTTACAACGTAAATAGTTATTGATGTTAAGTTGTTTAATGGAAATGACTATACGGACTA
>BQNB010107833.1:997-8497 GCA_026074375.1 Tanacetum coccineum | reverse complement strand
TAGTTGCTAATTACTTTCCTTATATACTTCTTGTAGCTAGATGTAATAAGGACTAGGTTCATAAAAGACATGATGAGGAAAACAAGGAAGAGTTGGTCATTTTTCCTAGTGAAAGTCTTGGTTAAGGTATGGGCTTTGCTTGCAAAAGTCATAAGGTTTAATGACAAGTGATGTACAAAAAACCAAGTTGAGATTTTTTTATGATATTTCTTGATGTGTACACCAAATTCGGTTTATACATGCATATGTGTAAGATATTTTGTTATTTTTAGGTATCGGGTATAAATGTAATTTTATAACAAACTGCTTGGAGCAGTTCTGAAATGCTTCTTCAAAAAGCATTTGGGATTGGAGCGGTTAAACGATATTCAAACGCTTGTTGAGGTGTTGCCAAAAAAGCTTTTCATCTAAAATGCTTATTGTTTGCCGCTCCTAAACGCTCTAAAACGCTTGTTGCCAAACATAGTCATAGAGTGCATAGGCGTATGTTTGTTTTGAGTATAATAATGTAGTTGATAATGCACACTTCTAATGTACACTGGATGGATGACATTTTGTTTTGTAACTTGTTATGTTGTTTGGTTCAATCATTTTGTGTAACCCTTGTTTTTTTTCAATCAATGGCAGATTTTTTGAAGGGTATTGATTGGTCAAAGTTGGTAGTTACTGAAGAGATGGTTGACTATGTGTTGGCTAAATATAGGAATCAGTGGGAGGTAGACGAGCCAATAATTGATGTGATATTGGATGACTTATTGCAAAGAAATTTCAATGAACCGAAGCTTGTGAAAAGTTAGTGTATATTGTGTTGCATTTTTCTGCTATAAGATTGACCCATTTGATACTCTCTTATGTATTGACTTTTTGCTATCTTTGTAGATGATAAAGGAAATGGAAATAGAATTGTGAAATGTTAGTTTACATTGTGTTGCATTTTTCTACTATAAGATTTTCTGCTATAAGATTGACCCAATTTGACTCTCTCTTATGTATTTACTTTTTGCTATCTCTGTAGATGATAAAGGAAAGGAAAAGAGAACTTTGAATGGTAAGTGTACAAATGATTTATTATTTAGCTATTTGACTAAATTGACTCTCTCTTATGTGTTGACTTTTGCTATCTTTGTAGATGATAAAGGAAAGCTAACAAGAATTAAGTGTTTGTATGATGTTGAAAGGAGGATTAAAAATGTTGAAATAGTTCTTTACAAGGCAAAAGAGCAAATGATGAAGCAAAAAATGTTAGCCGGTTAAGGTTTGCTAGTCAGTTAAGTATGGTATGTTTGGAAATGGGGTCTAAAATAGGTAAATTTGACAAAGATGGCTCACTATTGTGTGTTTGAAAATGGAAAAAATGGTGGTTGATCTCAAACTGGGCAATGACTACATTTCCTCCATCTCACAGAGCACATCATCTTTATCTTGTTTGAGAGCTTTCTTTCACAAAGCAAACCTCCCTATCACTAGAAGAGTCCATGACATTTAATCCTAACACTAGATTACATCCTTAGTTAATAATCTATCATTTTTTCCATCACTATCCTTATTCATCTTTGCAGAAGTGATAGTTATATCAAATGATGACACATCGCTTGATATCCTATTTTCTCAAATAGTGATTCATCTAATGATTCACATGATTATATGTCTTAGGATATTAGTGAAGCTTTAATGACCTTTCTGGTCAGTCGTGATCTTCAATGGCAATTCCTTAAGCAGGCTGAGAAAGAAGAGCAAAAACCACTTGATGTCCCTATGAAGGTACAACACCAATTGATGTCCTCTACCAAAATACAAAAATTGCTTTAACTTCTAGAGGTACCAACACAAGAGGTCAACCACATTATGGTCTTAGATCCTTAGGACCCATACAAGAAGAAGTATTTATGGTTAAGCAACCATACAATTTAGTCAAAGTGACCGAGGTCGTTCTTGGGTTAAGAGCTCCAAAAGCAGAAGTTGAATGTGCTAGAAGAAAGAGAAACTCTTAATTTCTTACTGAAGATTAGTCTTTTGGTTGCTATGTAATAACTTTTTAACTAGTTATTTGTATTTTCAAATACTGATGGTAGGATTGTATGCACAACACTTTATTTGGTGAATGTATGCATTGAAAGGCTGTTTTTGTAATTATTTGCAGCTTAGGTTAGGTGATGTTTAAGGTGGGTTATAGCTTGTTTGCATGTGTTTGTGCATACAAGTTAGATTAGGTGATATTTAGGAAATGCATTTGTCATAAATTGTTTGCAATAAGTATTTTTAGTTTAGGTCATTACTCTAAACTTAGTAAGTGCACTTCCAGTTTGCAGGTTAACGTGTTTGTGTTGCATTTTTGCATTTAGTTTGTGTTTGTATTTAGTTTGGGTTTGAAGTTGCATTTGGAACTTAGGAACTGCACTTGCAGTTTGCAGGTGGTGTTAGAAAATGTCATTAATCTGAATTTGGGGCTCGCAGATTGGAAAATTGCTCTGAATTTATGTGTTTGCAGGCTAATGTGTGATTCCAGTCTCAACAAATGTATGTTTGTGTTGCCCGTTTTCTTTTAGGTTGTGTTTAATTCAGTATTTTTGTAAGAATTTGCATGTTAGTTGTTATTTGAAAAAAGCCCTGTTTTCTTAGAATAAGGCGGGAAAAAAATGTGTTGCAAAAATTGTCCATGAGGTTGTTATGGAAGGATTTGGATAAAATGCCCATGCCGTAACGTTTCAATTGGATGGAAAATTGGTCAAATGACCGGTCAACCCATTTTGGACAACGACATAGACTACTGGTGTAATTAAATGTGTTTTAGGACCAAATGTGCAATTGTGTGTCAACCACAGGGACCATTTATGTAATTAATTCTAACATTTATGTAGGACTAGTCTTGCAAGTCTTTAGAAAAATAATTAAAAGAGGGACCATAATGCTTACTTACAACCGTTAATGTTTGATTACATGATATCTGCCGCATGTAATAACTATTAGAGTTAAGTACATTTTTGGTCCTTGTTGTTTGGTGCGTTTTCACTTTTGGTCCAAAATTCAAAAAATGTTTGGTTTTGGTCCAAAAACATAGTTTCGTTCCACTTTTAGTCCAATTCCGTAAATTTGGACTAAAAGTGGAACGAAACTATGTCTTTTGGACCAAAACCAAATCTTTTTTGAATTTTGGACCAAAAGTGAAAAACGCACCAAACCACAAGGACCAAAAATATACTTAACTCTAACTATTATTTGGTCATTAGAAAATAATTAAAAGAGGGACCACAATGCGTGAATATCCCGTTAATTTCAGTTAAATCAATTTAGGGCCCGTTTGGTTTGTTGGCGGGTTTAAGATTAGGATTTGAATTTGAATTTGGTTTAAGATTTGGATTTAATGTAAAAGAAATAAAATATATAATTGATATAATTTAATTATAATAAAATTTAATTTATAAAGTAAAAAAAAAATAAAGGTTCATAATAAGCCACGTCATTTTTTCACTGGCATAAACACAAACTCCACCATGAAGGTGAGAATTTGAAGAATCCGGATATCATGGGTTTTGGGTGGGCCAGGCTAGAGTGACTTTCCAACCAAATAAATTATTCAACCCCAAAGTTAATTTTTAGAACTCATTACCCCAAACCAAATGCACCCTTAATTATTTTGTAAAGATTCAAATAAAATTGTTTTCTCTATACATTTAGTAAACTTTAAAACTCTAGTTTATACGTAATATAAACACTAAATAATTTCGCCAATCACATGTGAGCTATAAAAATCATCGTTATTTTCTTGAGCCTCAAACCCTTCGTACCAAACAAACAAGTAAGCTCATATAATATTTGTTCCCAAATTAAAAACCCCCACACCAACTAATAGGAACCGTGAGACCCAATCCGACATTCAAGCAAACGTAATTGAGTGAAGAGACTTTCTACATGATCTTGAAGACCTTGTTTTTTTAGGTTGATAAAAGCTGCGAGTTATATAATGTTTATACATAAATCATTTATAATATAAACTACATGAATGTACACTTACAACCGGGCTTAGGTCATACTAATATTATCATCTAATACTCCACCGCAATCCAAGCGGTGAAATAACAAAAGCTCGGATTGGAATTAAAAACTACAAAACATTAAAACAATAACTAATTTGTTGATTAATATACATGATAGCAAGCAGATACAAATCTTTAAGCAAAAGTGTTGGGCCAAAAAATTGACATCTCTCACGATATTTAAACATAAAATAGCCAAAGTTGTCATCTTCTTTGGTTCACGACCTCACTTACCATAAACACTTTTGAAGCGAGCAGTTTATATACCCAAACACATACATAAAAACCTACTCAAACAATAATCTCAACCAAAACCTCACACAAATAAAACCTCACACCAAAATATTAAAAAAAACTCAATGAAAACTTGTTTTTCACTTTGTAAACGTAATCAAGTTTTACACCTAAATTTCAGGACCAAGAAGTGATAGATGAGGTGGGTTAATCTCATAATCCAGGCTTGACTACTAATAACTTTCAAAAAAACCTTTCACAAAATTGGTATCATTGTGTGGACTCAAGTTGAATAACTTAAGGGAAAATGGTTCTAAGAAATCTGTAGTGTGTCAAATTCACACACATGAAGTGGTCAAAATTCAATCAAAGTGGGTTTCCCTCAAAAACTTCAAAGAAATTGCTACTAATGTTGCAACTTTTGAGGAGGAGAAACAGTTTGATAAAACACTTTTGAATTAACTAGTTTGTATAACCAAATCCTCCTTAATCAAAACCTTCACAACCAAAACCTCACACAAAATCCTCTACAAACCTACACTCAAACCTCACACAAAACCCTCCAAAAAAATCCTTGCAAAAATCCTCACCAAACCCTCGACACAAAAGAATCCTCATTCTTCTACAAAAAAATCCCATAAAAAATCCTGTAAAAAAATCACATAAAAAATCCTGTAAAAAAATCCATACTTTTTTCTATTAAAACCCTTGATCAAGGTAATTTACAAAAATTGTGACCAACATAAAAATAAAAGGAAAGATGATGAAGACTAAGTGACACAAAAATGGTCAAAAAATAGTCACCAAAATAAGAGGAAGGAGAGTAGTCACCAAAAATAAGAGGAAGAATAAGGGAGTCTTAGTGACACAAAAATTGGTCAATAAGATTGTCACCAAAAATGGGAGAAAGGAGACTCAGTGTCACTAAAAGTAGTCACCTATAATGGGAGAAAAGAGAAATGAAGAATGCATGAGGGAGTCTTAATACATACCATCAATGAGTACATGTATAATAGGAGGAAGGATGGATGCACATCGGGGAGTGCTCTCCTATGGGAGGAAAGAGCATCTTTCATCCCGTGAACCTCAGAAATTCCTCCAAAAAAAGGTCCTTGAACAAGTGCATCAGAGAGTGATGTGAGGAAAGAGCATCAAGGAGTGATCTTGGGAGGAAGTAGCACTAGAGAGTGCTTTGGGAAGGAGGATGAGGGTCAATAAGTCCCTAAATTAGAAGAGTGAACAAGTAAGCAACCTCAACAACAATGGACCAAACTTTAATGTTTTTGTATTTATTCTTTGTTGTAATTTAAAATGTAAGAAGTTATATTTGCTCACTTACATTTGAATATATTTAGCGTGCGTTTGGTTAGGTTATATTGGAATGATTTTATAATATTTGTATTTTAAATTCCTTTAAATATTGTGCTTAAAATCTCAAATGAAGGAAATTAGAATTCCATAAATTGCTAAAATAAGGAGAATCAAAATGCCTCCAAAATTGAAATATCCTTTTTTTTATAAATGACCAAAATAATATTTTTTCTTCTTTTTTTCTTGTTGTTTCTTGTTGTTTCTGTTGTATTTTATCTTTTGTTGTTTTTTTTAAATCAAATAAAATCTGTCACTAGGGGTGTTAGTCGGGTCAGGTTGGTCGGGATCGGGTGAATTCAGGTCAGGTCAAAGCCAGCTCAAGCCTAAAAATTCAATACCCGAACCTTACCTTATTTGAATTCGGGTTAGTCGTGAATATAATAAAAATTGCCTATTTTGTGCTCGTTTATTTACAAAATTTATGTTAAAAAATTAAAATCTTAATTCGGGTCAATCGGATCGACCCGAACCCGAGTTACTAAAAAAATCCAAACCCGATACCTTACCCTATTTAGTATTCGGGTTACTCGGGTTGACCCGAAGAACCCGAATAAAACTTTTGACTTGAGGAACCCAACCCTAAATAGGCTTAACCGGGTTTGGGGCCGGGTCGAGTTTTTTTAACATCCCAATCCGTTACTCCCTAAAAAAATTACAATAATAAGCATACATACATATCTCAAAATACTATGAATTTTTTTCAACCAAACATGTGAAAGTATTTTAAATTCTGATATTTTAAATTCTTAAGAATTGAAATTTCCTCGAATTTAGAATTCTAAAATTTCAAATTCACAAATCAAGCGCTACCTTAGACTATTTGTATATCCAAATAGGGGGAGATTGTTAAGTTTATTTAGTGTCTAATGATCTTTGACGGTCTAAAGATTATACACGCTCTCCGATAACATATTAAACTAGTTTCAAGGCCCGCCCGTTGGGCGGGGAACTTTAAGGTATTGTTGGAAGAAACATTTATATTTTGATAGCTGTTCGTTATTGTATTTGGTAGAAACAATTATTGTGTATCATTAGGCAAATTATCTTTGATGTAATTTAGACAAATAAATGTAATTATCAAGAGAGTTTATAAGATAATATTGCGAAACATTGATATAGCAAAGTATAAATATGATATAACATAGTATAATTTGTTATGAAATAACGTAGTAATAGAAAACTAATTAATAGTATTTACAAAAATAGTCATTAAAAAAAGGCAAATAAAAAAAGATTAAACTAAAAAAGTTGAAGGACTTCTTTAAAAACAACATTGTTTGTGTAAATGTGAAGTACCAATGCAAAATAATATACCTTACAATTATATTCAAACAAAATATTGTCGTGTGTAAGAAGTAAAATAGATCAAAGTATTTATGCTATTATCTTTTTACAGGTTCATCGCTAAGAAAAGATATATTTCAATCTTCTAGTGTATTACGTCACCCAAACTACCTAAGCATAATGTTTACAGAAAGAGACCAACCATCAACATATAAATTTGAACATTGGCAGCAGTCTTCTCAACATAACATTTGAAAAAAAACAACTTACTGTTACATAATCTGTCATGTTATCACTTAGATCAAGTAGCCTATACATATGACCTCATATAGATATCTTTTGTGCTTTAAGGATCACCATGAGTGGTGACAACATGGTTACCGATGACCGAAATTTGACCAACCTAAGTTACCTCAATAACAATGTTTTGAACTTAATCACCATGAGTGATAACATGCATCTTTTTATTTAGCTGCAACTTAATTGTTTTGAAGATAAACCACTAAAGAAAACTGACCTCTATAAAACGAAGTCTGCAGATAAACCTTCTGAAGACATCAATACAGAAAAGTTTTTC
>BQNB010107832.1:0-23081 GCA_026074375.1 Tanacetum coccineum | reverse complement strand
CACAAGCAAACGCGTACAACATTAAAAATAAATAGTATATTTATCGACGTCGTCAATGACTTGAAAACACAGGGTGTTATAGATGTGGCTTATTGGGTTTCGATTTACGACTTCGAATTTTATATAACTTGAACTTTGGTTTTGGTTGGGCTTGAATATGTGAATAATTGATTTTGGACTTATATAAAGGTTTAAAACCTTAGTGGACTCTAAGGCCCAATAACAAGTAAAATGGGTTATTTATTTTGATGGACACATGGGACTTGACAAATGTTGTTGGACTCAAATTTTGATTTAAAGTGGCAAGTTGGACTTAATAAGAGTTAATGGGTTAACCTTGGGCTTTCGGACATGAGAAGGGGAAAATAAATGGTTTGGATTTCTAAAGATGGATCTATGGGATTATAATAGTTACGGAAGCGGAAAATGATTTAAATTGAACGATTTTGGTCACGTTTGGATAAGTGCGTTAAAATTATAAACTTATGGCATTTTGTTGGAATTTTGGAATAATGTGGAATAATTATTTTGTGTCAACTCGACCAAATGACAAAAGGGTAATTTTGTATATATTCAACATTTAAGGGTAAAGATTGAACATGGACATACAAGGATGATAAAGATTTTATACGTACCCCATTAAGCCTGAAAAAGAGATGAAAATAATAAAATATTATTATTTTTTTATTATTTTATATATATATATATATATATATATATATATATATCGAAATATATGTACCTTAACGTTGCGAAGATATCTATTCATTTATTTTTTATCTTTGAACTCTTACTCATTTCTCGTCAGATTTCTCTTGGACCGTTTGGTCAGTTGTTTCATTTTCGTTAATGGCTATGTTTTGAGTAGTTTGTGTTGATGTTGCACTAGCCCTAGTGCATTGAGTTATTTTGCGTAATTACCACACAACCATGTTTTTGGATAAAGGTTTTGAAATGAGGATAAAGGTTTTGAAATGATGATAAAGGTTTTGAAATGAGGATAAAGGTTTTGTAATAAGAGTAAGAGTTTGGAAATAAGGATAAGGACTTTGTAAAAGAATGAGGATTTTATGTGAGTAAAAGACGAACGCTTGTATAATAAAATAACTTTGTACAAATATTTTGAGGTGAAATTAATGTTAGGTCATGGTCGGGTACCATTGTGCGTTATAAAGGGTACCGTTGTGCGTTATAGAGGGTACCGTTGTGCATTATAGAGGGTACCGTTGTGCGTTATAGAGGCTAGTTGGTGCGTTGTAGAGGCTAGTTGGTGCGTTATAGAGATTGTTTGATTCGTTGAGTAGAGGTTATCTGTGCGGTTATATTCATCTATTAAGGTGAGTTCTCATAGCCCCACTTTTTTACTGTTTTTCCGTTGGGGGAAAATGATACTCAAATGTGTTTTGAACTGTTTTATGAAGTGTGCGAAACGTGGTTTTGTTTTTGGGACAATTTATGTACTTATGACTGTTATGTGAATATACGTGATGTGATTTTACTTGCATGTACTGTGTTTGGCACGGCAAGAGTTGTGATTTTACTTGCATGTACTGTGTTTGGCATGCAAGGGTTGTGGTCCTGCCCTAATATAGTGTTCCAGCTGGTAGGCCCTTTAGGTGCGCAAGTGACATATCAGAGTTGCGACTCCAATAGCATTAGGATATGTTGGTTTTGGTGACTAGCGGGGAAGCTAGGTCATCACACATGATTAGCAGGGATGCTAAGTCATGGGTTTGTTTGCATATATTCACTGTCATATAGTACTATTGTCCACTGTTTAAATGATTGGCACAACAACTGGGTTTCGAGTCAAACCTACGAGCTCACCAACATTATTGTTGACGTTTTCGAGTATCATTTTCAGGTGTGTTGTTAGCAAAGGTAAATGAGGAGTAACTGGGACCAAAGGATGAGTACATTTGGGAGTTTATTAAAAGATAAATGTTTGACTTTTTCCAAGGTTGCAAAATTGTAAACTTTTGTATATAAACTTTTGTAATAATATACGGTATGATCTTGTATCTTGTGCAATGTGAATCACTGTGTTGCATTCCCGTGTTTCTGCCGCTGACGGGGTGTGACATTAATGACATGTTATCACAAATATAGCCATGTCATTATAAATAAAGATATATAATGCCACTAATCAACTCATAAATCCATGTCATCAAAGGTTTTTTTTGATAATAAAATTCAGATTTTTAAAAAAGTTAGCATTTACAAGATTTGAACCTGAATTCTTTGTGATATTAACAAACCACATAACCACTAGACTAGCTGAGATTTTTGAATTATATCTTGCAAGTTAAAATATATAAGCTAATGCAAAAAAATACAAAAAGAATTACTTCTAATAATCTATTGATTTTAAAATCCGATATATTATGTAAAGATTTTACTAGATAATTTAGGAATTCATTTTCATAAACACATAGAGATAATTACAAGTTTGGAATTTTTTTTAAGGTGATATCCATAAAAAAATGCATCATAGTTTCTTTGAAACACGAAGACTCACACAAATCCGGCTATTATAAGCCACATCTCTATGGTCAATTTTTCTATATGAATGATGATAACTGGGTATACATTTGTAGGCATTGGCTCACTTTAATAACATTTTACTTAGTATTTTGTGCTTATTCCATTTGTGTTAATTGAGGTATATGTAGCTGCTATGGTAGGATCTTGGCTGGAAGGAACATACACACAATTTAGGGTACGATCTTCTTAATGTATTCCTTTTCTCGAACTTACATTAGCCAGATGCAGTTAAATTATTTATTATCCATAATTTTTCTCTAATTATATTCGTGCAGCATGTGGAGACGAAACTTACATTTACCGATGTGCAAAGATATAAGTGTGAGGATATGTTGCATGCCTTTACATTAGAAAGGATTCAAATAAAGAAGTAATGGGGTTCACACTAGATAATGTTGATACTACTGGAGAGGTATCATGATGTTAGAAGTTATTACTTATGAATATGTATTAAGGTTTCTTTGTTGCTCAATCAGCTTTATTTGTTGATTATTCTGTTTTTAAGATGGTTTTTTAGATTGGTTATTGCAAGCCTAAACCCACGTCACTATATTAGATGTATTACGATAAGGTTAGTTTAGCTCTTTGTTATGTTGTATTCAATTACTGATGTATCACAATAACATCCTTATATACTTATTTTCTATAATAGATAGATGCGCCATTTGATCCAACAAAAGAGCTTTCTAGGTTGGTATATGACCACAAATACAAGGAGGCTTTTACTGCTTCCATGCAAAGAAGTGATGTCTGTATTGTTTCTTGGTTATGCTCTCAGGTGTTTTGTTTTGTCCACTTGAAGTTGTCAAGGAAACCCACGACCAGTCTATGGAGGAAAAGAAGGTATCCATCGAGTTATTTATGTTTAATTGCTTCATGTGCATTATGTTATATTAAATCTGATATGGTGTGCTAAAATAAATTATAATTTGTATTTTTGAGTAACTATTCCTAATTGATGAAGAGTTTGTGTATCAAACACATAAACTTAAAATCAATGTAGATGCAATATGATTTTTATGCCTTCAGAAAAGATATGTCATTAGTATCTTGTGGTTCAGTGTTACTGAGTTGGTTATTTGAGTAAATATTTACTTGGCACGAGTGTAGAATATATAGGCACTTGAAGGGAACTTGAGCGAGTAAATATCTACTTCAACGATATCCAAGTTGGCATATTTTGGTGTCTCATAAGCTGAAGTATTTTTACATTCTTTATTTGGTAAATGAATAAATGATGATGGCATTTATATGTTATTTGTAGGCTGCAAAGATTAAGTAGAGAAGAGGGTGCTTTGGTCTATAAGGATACTTCTACAGCACATTCTGCTAGCGGATTCTTCAACAGTATACATTTTTTAGTCTCTAGATTATGTTATTGCATATCTACCATTCTACGGGTACATCTAATTATATTTTTATTCATCAGATCATGAGCTAAGAGGTTATAAATTAGCGTTGGAAGGGACGAGAAATCCGCTCCTGCATACGAGCAAGGGTATGTGTATTAACTTCTTATGTGCATTGACATGTTAGAGTATTTCATGAACTGTGTTTAATTAGAATCCTTTCACATAGGTTAAACGACCAAAAGGCCCATCAAGTAAAACAAAACAAACATTTACTGGGACTCCAAGAGTTTTACGATCAAGGATACAAGAGAAGCCTAAAATTCCCAAACCAGTTGAATCTCCTTCACAAGATGCAGAGAGCAAAGAAAAGAAAAAAAGAAAGAAGAAAAAGATAGATAAGGATCAGAAAAATGAATTTTCAAAAATCAAAACACATTTAAAATACCAAATACATCGAATAAGCTACGAGCAAAACTTTATAGATGCTTATGTTGGTGAGGAGTAGAAAGGGCAGAGGTTCGATCTTTACTATAAACATATCTGACTGCTATTCGCTTGAACATTGCAAGATTGTACTTTTATACGATTTGTGATACAACTGTTCATATTTTTTCTTATTTGTCTTTTATTTTGTGCCAAGCAGCCTGGAAAAGTTAAGACCGGAGGCAGTATGTAGCTAACAATTTAAACTACACTTGGTGGGGAGAAGCTTCTACGTTTTCATTTATTTGATATGTTAGGGTGTGTATGTGGCCGCTATATCAAGGTAAATAGTCCTGCAACTAAAAATTAATACAATTGATGAATTTATGTAACCTTAAGTTTTACATTTACTTTATCATCATCCATAAATGATTCCATATAGATTTGTTGAAACATATGACATTAATTCGTGACATGCAGATTTTGAAAACATTTATATTCGACCTTTAAAGATTTATGCATACACACTTGTTTTCAGTTTTTTTTTGTTGAAATAAATTTATTCAAGGCAAGTAAAGAGAGAGCCAAAACTAGCACTGAAGTCAGATGTAATGACAGAAGTAGTGACAACACATCCAGAAAGAATGGTTTAGCAGACGCAAATGCAAATCTAATGATCAAGCTGAAGTTTCTCACATACAAGGTATCCTAAATTGTAAATTTTAGATGAACTAACACATATATATTATGTATATATTCTTCATACAGTTTATTTGTATCTTCTGATATGATATTCATATGGCACAATTAAGAACATTTTTAATTCGCAAAGGCTTATGAGAACTTTTTAAAAAATAAGATGGTTTAGCTGCCTACAAGACCTACTACATCAGGTGCATATGAAAGAACATCTGAATGAGTGTGTGTGCACACGCACACACATGTCTCTCCGTGTGAGCCTTTTTGTAATAATATCTTTTATTTGTTGTTATTTTCTTTAAATTGTGCAGAACTAGTTTCTGAATGATGGATGAATTAAAAGACGTGAAGCGAGTACTGAATCCTACAAAAGTTTTGCTTGTTGTGGATGCCATGACTAGCCAAGAAGCTTCAGGTTAACGTTGCTATTTTGAAATCACTTGTTATGTTTAGTTTGATTATTGCAAATATTTTGTGATTAGGGTAACCTCTGCTTTATATATGCTATGAACTCACTTGCATTACTACCTCTGTGAATGCATTTTATTTAAACTAAGGTGTCCATTTTTAAGATCAATTGAACCTTGAGTTGCGCTGTCATTACATAACTTTTCTGTTATGCTTTATTCACACTAACATCGTCATTCGCCTTTCAATTTATTACCAAGAAAGCTCCTGGCCATATCTTTCATTACCATGATGAACACTAATAAAGGTGTGTGCAACAGGCATACATGTCTGGAATTAATTATAGGAACCGTAAGGATTAGTGGTGCTTAACATGTATATAGGAAATGGATTGGCAATGCGAATATAGGACATGAAATAAAACATAAAAGGGCTCAAACATATTACATTGCATCCAATACTTCAACATTTTTTTGTAGGCCGGTGCAGATACATGTATCCTTGTCAATGAGTTCTATGTGAGTTCCTGCAGCTTATTAACATATGTAAATCCCTTTAAATTGTGTAGAAATAGTCTCTTTTAGTTACTAAGAAGGATGAACCGATGAGTGAGCAGTGGTGGTGGGCAGAGTTCTTTGAACTACTTGTTTGGGGGTGGAGAGGCACCAAAGGAAGCCCTAAAAGCTACACAAGCTGCTTCATGTGAAACACCTACATCAAACAATGTTCCAGCTGCAAAACTCTACCCTGTTTCACCCCGATAGAAGTTACTAAGCAGATTCCTGCATGTATAAATAACAATGTTTCTAACAACTATTTCCGAGCTAATGGTCAGAACATTAGGAACTTTATTACTGTAATATCATTGTGTATACTTATTTACTTCATGTAATGCTAATTATAATAATCTATATCATCACATTTTAATGCTATAAGAGTAAAATGCCAACATGGGTTCTGATACATAGACACTATGTTTTAGGCTTTCAGTTATAGTCTTCGGTTTACAAAGATATTACACGTTGGTTTCCTCAGTTATATACTTTAGTACGTTAGTTCTGTAATTATTAAAAAACCTACAGTTTACCTTGAATTTATAGACATGAATTCAGAATTCAGGACTGTCCTATAATATTGAATAAAGTGTTAAGGTTTTAATTATTTTGGTCATTTATGTTCAGTCTGCTACATCCATCTACCATATTTATTTCATGGGCCATGTTTTATGTTCATTATTGCATTCCTTTTTACGAGTTTATAAAGAATATAAGATGTGAGTGAAAGAAATTAAGCTTTGGATCATGTTGAAATACTAAAAATAAAATCGTTTTATGATGCAGGAACGACCCTCAACTAAGGTCCACGCTGCGCTTGTGATAGATCTTCTCTTGGATGCCTCTTTGGCAATGGTGGTGGCAGCAAGTGAAATGTTTGTTGATATATAAGCTCAATAGTATCAGTTGCTAATTGTTTTATGATGAAGGAACGACCCTCAACTAAGGTTCACGCTGCGCCTTTTGGTAGATCTTCTCTTGGATACCTCTTTGGCAATGGTGGTGGCAGCAACTGAAATGTGTTAGGTTCATAAAAAGTGTCAATTATGTGATTTAGTTATTAGTCTTTATTTTGTTTAGAATAAAGTAGTTTGTAATAAGGTATATTATGCTAAAAGTAAGAAATAGCATAATTGCCAAAGAATAAGGACTAGAAGTAAAACATTAGAAAAATAAAGGAAGGGAAGCCTCCTTCCTTCTCCTATAAATACCCCTTCTAATCATCATTAGAAGGTTATGCCTTGTAATAAACTTTTCCTTGTTCCCTCCATTTAATAACATTTGAAATTTAAATACTTGCCATCCTTTACTATTCTCTTCAAGTTTTCATGGTTGATTATGTATGATTCAAGATAAACAAGACCTAACAAGTGGTATCATACGCCATTATAGAATTAGAGTGATTCGATTTGTGAGTTTTTAACACGTCCGAGAACCTTAAAATGACATTCGGTGAATTCAGTTGAGATTTTTGAGCGTTCGAGTTGTGTTTTGGCAGCTATTTTGAGTATTTGGATGTTATCGAGTGTTCTACTGGATTTGACGTATCGTATTCTTGTGGAGTTTGCATTTTCAGTAGTCTTTTCTCATTCTTGGAAGTAGTTATCGTAGTCTTGGCTTATTTCTTTACATTTTCGGAAGCTTAAGTATCACTATTAGTTTAATTTCGGTAGAAAAAGGGTTGTATTAGATATATACGCTTTCTTGGTTCTATCGAAAAATGTATATTAGGAAGTTTGATAAACTCGGTTTTCTATCGAGTTTCATTAGTGTTCATACCTTTTCGGTTTTATCGAAAAATGTGACTCAAGATTTAGTGATTTAATCTCGGAAATTCGATTACAAACATGTTAAAAATCACAAGTTTACGGTTTGATCGTAAAATTGGATTTTTGAAAGATAAATTTGGTTCTGACTAAACTTGGATTTCAAATTCGGTTTTATTGAATTTGTCGTTATACGTGTTCTGGATTTTTCAGTCATCATAAATTTTGGTTTTATCGAGTTTGTGGTTACTGTTAATTCATAATCAAATAATTTTTTCAAGTCTCGGTTCTATTGAATTTAAAAAATCAATTTTTTAAAGAACCTAAAACAAGAAAATCAATTTCTGGTTCATAGCATTTCCGAGTTTAATACGTTTTAAGAATACTGTGTTTGTTAGTATTTTTTGTTCGAGTTTAGTTCTGTCCGAGAAGTGTACCGAGTTTCAGACTACTTGTTATCCGAGAACAGTGTTGTCCAAATTTGATAATTGCTACCGAGTTTGGATATCTTCTCACAAATATCACTCATTTTCGTCTACAAAGATCCAATCTTTGAATCATACGAAATGTCAACATCCAAAACATATCAACAATCCCTTGATGATGCCGGTTATGAGATTAGGCCTCCCATGCTTGAAAGGGGTAGTTATATACCATGGGCAAGTAGATTTAGATGATATATAAATCAAAAGAGGGAAAACCAAAAGTGGCTTAACAAAGCGCTTGATGAAGGTCCTTATCAGTTTGAAATGTTCATTCCTAACAATTCGACAGTTCCGAAATTGCAAACTGCTGAGGATTTATAAGGAGATGCGTTATTGCACTATGATGCTGAGATGGAGCTCATGAATATGATTCTTCTTTCTATTCCAAATGACATTTATAATTATGTGGATGCTTTCACTTCGGCCAAGGACATTTGGAAAAGAGTTGAATATCTTATGAGGGGAACTATACAAAACAAAGTTGATAGAGAAACTCATTTTACAAACGAATTTAGTCAGTTTGTTGCTGAACCAGGGGAAGCACTTGTTTCAGTTTACAATTGTTTTGCTCAGTTAATGAATGATTTGGAAAGAAATGACACGCATTTTCCAATTGTTACAATTAACAAAAAGTTTCTGAATAGCTTGCAACCGGAATGGTTGAAATATGTTACCTAAGTTCGTCTTGCTAAACGTTTGACAGTGGATACGTTTGATGATCTTTTTGATTACCTTTAGCAATTCAAGAAACTGGTTAATGTCTCAGGAGCAAATAAGTTAGAAAAATCTCATGATCCTTTGGCTCTTATAGCACACACAGGTTCATCTTCCAGAAACACATCATCTTATTATGTGACACATCCTATGCCTGTGGTTGATTATGAAGATGAGTACCAGCAGGATGATGTTCACACCAATTCTGAAGATCCTCTAGCATCTGCAATTTTGTTACTTGCTCGAGCCATTACTCAAAAATTTTCTACTCTAACAAATAATCGTCTTCGTACTTCATCCAATACCAGAAACCAAGCAATCATTCAAGGTGACAGGGTGAATATTCAAAGCAGGAACTCTGGTAATGCTGAAAGAAATAATAGACGAGCTTATGTTCAGGAGGAAATCGTAGAGGGATCGAATGCTCTAAATGAGACCGAAAATGTTTAAAGGACTCTTCGAACCTCGTCTTTAGGAAAAACTTCAATTGTTCAATGCTACAACTACAGTAGAAAAGGAAATTATGCTAGAAATTGTCCAAAGCCAAGAGTTCGGGACTCAAAATACCTCATGAAACAAATGTTGCTGGCAAAACATGATGAAGCTGGAGTAATTCTTACCGATGAGCAGAATGATTTTCTCTTTGCTGATGCTTCAAGGATGGAAGAAATTGAAGAACTCAGTGCAAACATATGCTTAATGGCCAGAATTCAACCCGCTGATAATACTTTTGATGCTAGGCCAAGCTATGATTCTGAATTTATAAGTGAGGTATAATCTTCATTCAACAATGAAAATGAAGAACAAATATATCCAACTCATACTAAAATTATTAACAGTACCATTGGTGATGATCAAATTGATAGCGATATTATATTTGATTCACCCAATGGGAATGTTAATAGTGGCAGTATTGAAAAAGATACACATGTTCCTGATCTATGTGTGTTAGAGCAATTAGCTAGAAATGCATATCAAAAAGCTGAAAAACAACAAATATTTGCTCAAAAAGTTCAAAAACAAAACATGACTTTGACTAGTCAGCTTGAGTTGTATAAGGAAAGGGTTTGGGTTTTGGAAAACATAAACGGGGATAATTGTAACATCCGAGAATTTTTCGAATTCTGAATGACGATTATAACCTTTGACTTCTCGGGTCTGGCTTGACTTATAAGAACAACGAGATATCATTCGAGATCTAGAAAAACAACGAGATAAATTAGATTTAGATGTCAAAGATTACAAACGGAAAAATGAGGAACTTCAAAAGACTCATTCAATTTTAAAAAGGCAAATGAGTGAAAATGAGGATAGATATCATGACACTGTTCTAGATCTTGAGGCCAAACTGAAAAAGAATGTTGATCTAATTTTGAAACTTGGCAATTCCTTACAAGGAATGTTTATGCTTGGACCAAAGCCATTGTCTGTGTATGATCAGCAATTAAAACATGGTTTGGGGTATCCGAATCCTTATACACTCAAGCAAGCAATTTCTCAATGTCCAAAGTTATATCTTGCCTCTAGTTTGGGTAATTCAGAAATTTCTTTGAATGTTAGAGATAATGAGGACACTCTTGATGATGCTTCCAAAAGCCAACAAAAAGTGTACAAAAAAATGAATGATCCAATTGCTGTTGCAAACAAACAGAATTGTTGGACAATTGATTATTCACAAATAAATGCTCTCTATAAAGACTTTGTTCCTCAAAAAGAGCTTTCTGCTGAGCAAAAATATTTTCCATCTTCTTTTATTCCTTCTGACAAGAATTCTAATGCAACTCCTTCCATCCCGGCATCAATGCCGAGTGAGTCACCTTTGATCATTGAATTAGATAAAATAAAAAAATGTTTTTAAAAGTTGTCCGAATTAATTCAAAAGAACTGTAAAAGAGCAAGCATTTTTTATACATCACCTAAAGAAATACAACTCAATGATTTTTGTCAAGATCAACTCAAACCAATTGTAAACGAGTTGCAGTTCTATTTTGAATTCTTTAAGACACTATTTCAAAGGGATATAAAAGAGATGAAAGATGTTTTTGAGTCTACAGAAAGTGAACTTTGTGAACTAGAGAAGCAAAATGATTTTTTGAAAGATCAACTTTTAGAAGTATCTCTCAAGCATGAAGTTGAATTAAGTGTGTTGTTAAATCATGAATGTGTAGACAATTCACTCCATGCTGAAATTGAACAACTTAAAAAGAAATCCATCGAGATTCAAGAGGGTTTGCAAGCAAGAATAAAAATTCTTGAAAAAGATGTTCAAAGGTGTGAAAAGCAAAGTGTTGATTTTGAATTAAAGTTACAACATGAAAAAGAAAAACATAAATGGGATTCAAGTTTTAAGAATAAAAACACAAATCCTCTTGATTATTCTTGGATTTCAAAAATGGAAAAACTTGAAGATGAGAACGTGTCTTTGGATTTTACGGTGCAATCTTTGATAAAAGAACGTGACAATGTCAAATTAGAATATCAAAAGCTTTTTAATTCAATCAAATACTAGTTTATTTCACACTTTATTCATAAACACACACACACTTTCTCTCTAGCTCCACCACCACCATCGGAAAACTTTTCTGGTCACCGAAAACCGCCACCGTCGTCGTCGGCCGCCGGTCACCGCCGTCGAAAACGCCGTGGTCGCCGGAAAAATTACTTGCAACCCGAACAACTTATATTTTCTGAATCCCCTCGTTATTTCTTAAGTTTTCCACTAAAAATATACGACATGCAATGGGTATTTTTCTAGTTAGAGTTCGAGTTAGATTCGAGTGTTTTCGTTTGGTAAGTGGGTTGTTCTTGGATGGATAATTAATATTTCAAGCTCGGTTCAATTGAAAAATGTTCGGTTTTTGGTTTTGGGATATGGTTCGAGTTCGGCTAGGACAAGGGAGGAACAAGTCGAGTCCGATCTAGCTCTTGTGAGCTTTGTAAGCATTCTTTTATGTTCATTTTGTTATTTTCTTGATTCGATTGTTTCGTGAATGCATGTGATGAATTTAGGGAAATCTTACGTGAATAGGTTAGATCGTATTATGGGTCGATTGATTTGATCATGTATTGTTTATATGTCATATTAGACATATTATAGTTGGAATAGAAGCTTAAAAATGAGGTTTTGATGTGTTTTGAAAAGTATAAAAACGAGCAGAAACTTTGACACGGAAAACGAGGTCCGAAAATTTATGAAAACTGATTTTTGATTTAAGAATATGAAAGAGCTTATTTTTACGAAGGTTTCGGTAATTTGAACGTCCCGTAACTCCAAATAACGAAGAAGTTACGGCGAAAACAAGTTTTGAAAAACTTAATAATCCCCAACAGCTATTTTGGGAAATATACATTCTGTCCAGATTTTCAACGAGCGTTTTGAGCACTTTCGAGCCCGTTTCAGCCTTCCGGCGAAACACAAAAGTTGTCCGGAATGACGTTTTACATATAATCTCTTTTTGGTCAAAGTCACGAAAATGCGATATAGCGGGTCAAAACCGATGGTCAAACTGCTGCGTTTTTATTGAAAATACAAGTTACAGCAGAATTAAAAAAGGGCATTTTGGTCATTTTCCGTCGAGTTTCGGGTCTCGGCTAAAACTAAAAAGTTGTCCGGAATATCGTTTCGCATAAAATCTCTTTTTACTCCGAGTCGTGAAAATGTGATTTAGAGGGTCGTTTGGCGCGGGTCAGATTTGGGTAAAAATAAATATAAGTATAAAAGTCAAAGAAAGTCAAATGTTGACTTTAAAAAGTCAACGGGTTAATACAAGACTTATTGAACGTTTATAAAAATAATAAACGCTATTATTTTTACGAATATAACAAGTTAGACTTAACGAGTTTATTGAACGGATAAAATTATAAAAATAGTAACTTTGGTAATATACGGGACATAATCCCGATATGGGTAATTAATAACCAAATTGAAAGTCGAAATTTCGACGAGATAAATAAATATTTTTACAAATATAATTGGATGCCGAGACTTACCAAAAATGGTAACTTTCCAAATGTGGTAACTTTCCTAAAATAGAAAGTTTCCTAAAATAGAAAGTATTCGCTTAAGCGATGTATGATATAAATAAAAGAACGATCGCAACCTAATATTGTGGGATTTTAGGATCTAAGGCGCAAGTGGATTTCTCATCACATGTGTATTTTATACGATTTCTATATATATAATATACGTATGTTTACCGGAAAGTATGATTTCACAGGTCGTTTTCCCAACGATTTGAGAAATTGAAACCTCGCTTGATATTGGATACTGATTTGAGTGGGTTCGAAGATTGATTGGATTTTCTATAACTACTAATTAAAAAACAAGCCATTAAAACAATTAATCACTTAAAAAGGTATAAGGGGAAACAATAAAAGCGAGACAATAAGCAAGTAAATCAAAATTAAGTCCTTCCAAAATGTAAACTAAATTCCTAGAACCTATATTAAGATAAAATTAAATTTTTAAGTAAAAGAAAAATATTTTTTTTTTTTATTTTTGGAATTTTTTTATTAATTAAAACTATTTAAATCTTATTAAATCATAAAGAAAAATAAAAATAGAAAATTAATTGAAATTATATTTTTTCTGATAAAACCAAAGTAAAGAAAATTTTAGAAAAAGGAATCATATTTTTGACTTTTTAGATTTTAGATATGGAATTTTCTAAAATTTAAACTAATTAAAAAAGCTTAAAAATAATAAAAATGCAAAAATATAAACCACTAAAATTTTTTAAAAATTTTACTAAAAGGAGAAAATGATAAGAAAAATTTTATAAAAATATAAGCCATTAATTTTACTCTTTTTAATTAAGTTTAATTAAAACTGATAATAAAAATATAATAACCTAATTATTTATAAAATTATTAAATCCAACTAATATTACTAACTAAGACTGCCTATGAAGGATAAATGGACTAACAGTGAAAAACCTAGGGACTATGAGAAAACTTAAAATTTTCAAAAACTACCCTGAAGGGCCCAAACCCGATTTCACACAAAGTCCTTTTTTAGCTTAAAAATAAGATTGAAATTAAAAGTGTTTTTCATGAAAAACTTAAACAAGAAAAGTTGTAGAACAGGTTGTGGTAAGCAACCTTAATAAAAGCTATATGAACTAAAAACCCCTTATAAGCTCAAAAAGAGCTTATGTATAAGCTGAAAATAGAAAGTGGGCTTTTGCTCTTAACTTTACTAAATTAGCTGCAATAAGCTCAAATTAAGCTCAAATTTAAAAAGAAAAGGAGTTATGGAAAGCTTATGATGTGCTTAATCTATTTATGAAAAGAAATTTGAGCTTAAAACTCTAGAAGACAACTGAAAATGATGATGAAAGTAACAAACTCAAGAAACAAGATAATAAGTTTAAAAATTATATATGCTCAATTGCTCAATAAGCTATACTACTCACTCTGCTTTGCAAAACTACTTTACTCTTTTTATTGTAAGTACACAAATCATTAAAAAACTTAAGTTATAGCTAGAAATTTAAAACTAGAAAAGCTACTTAAACTAAGAACTGTTTTTGGGCTTTTTGACTTTTTAGTGACTTTTAAAAGCAAATGTACTACAGTAAATAAGCTTGGAAATTAAAAATAAGTCTTAAAATGAATTAAGCTATACCTAATCTAAATCCTACTCTAACCTTAGAAGCTAAAACCTATTATTACTTGGCTTAAAATTAAGCCAAAAGTGACAGTAGGAACACCTTAGTTCCTACTGATGCACTTTGCACAAACACAAACCAATAGTGCAGGTTACCTAAGGGGTAATCCTGCACTTAGAAACACTCAAGTGGAGTGAGGCAAACAAGATTTAAGCACACACAAAAGCTTAAAGAGCTCAAATCAAACTTAAGCTATCACACTTAAGCTACAAATTCCCCTGGTGCAGGAATACTTAAAATAAGCCATAACTTTTTGATTTTTACAAACTAAGCTTTAAAAAACTCTATTAAAACTAATCTTAAATAAAAACTCAACTATCTCAAACAATTTGCAAAACTTATTTTGACTTTTTGATGTCAAACAGTCTTAAACCGAACACCCCTTTACCTATTGACAGAAATTGATGAAGTACTTAAAATGAAAAGTTAACTAATAAGCCCTAATTACCAGATGATAAACTACTTAAAATAAGCTTAATGAACATTAATCAACCACTGAATAAGCAAAATTCTAGGATCTACACTAATCATTATTATTTTTGGAATTTTTTAGATTTAATGACAGAATTGAAATTATCCTATATCTATTATTATTAAGCTAAAGACAGAAGTAAATCTATAACTAATAAGCACTAGAAGATAAAAATAAGCACAAGTAGCAGTTAGAATAAGCAAATTAGCAGTTTATACTATAAAGCAAATTTAAGCATTGAAAATTAAATACAAGAGAAAATTTAAAGGAAACTTACTTGACCTCTAGCCAAACAAGAGGAATAAACACAATTAAGCTGCTACAAGCTCTCCTAGCTTATAAATAAGCTAGGAGTTAAGTCCTTCTTTGACCCTTCCATAATTGGTCAAAACTTCCGAAAAAAAAAAAAAAAAAAAAAATAAAAAAAACTTAAATAATCCACAAGTTAAGGTAAATATATGTTAAGCTGATTTAAGGTTTAGATATGATTAATACTGAATTAAATAAGCTCTATTTCAGCTTATAGACTGAAAGAGCTTATTATGAGCTTATTAGCTTATTGAGACAGTTTGGCTATTTTAGAGAGCTTATGAATAAAGAGAGACTAAGAAGATTAAAAGCAAACACTAACTTTGATTAACTAAACACTTTGATTACATTATATAAAAGAGAATTACAACTGATTTTAAAACAAAATTACAATAAGCTACTATCTAAAGCTATATAGGTGAAAAAGCTAGAAAAAAGAAGATAAAATTCTTCTCCATGTGTGTGTGGTGAGAGGTCTTTATATAGCAGCTGAAGGAACCTTCTAGGCCAAGCTTGATGACCCACGTCCTTTTGATTAAACCTTTAAATCCTCCAATCATTGGATCTTAAGTTTTAGCCATTGGATTCAAATGCACACTCACACGGATTGCCAAGCTGTCATTCTTTGATGTGACAGCTTGTGCTAGTTGTGTGAGAGCATTTAGTGTAAAAATTGAGCTTCACTTGTGCTTTCCCTCTTGTACACGATCCTTGCTTTTGCCAAGTGAGCCAATGAGAGCTTTGATAAGACTGTTTTGACCTTGCTATTGTGTAAGAGAGCCCTTGAATAGACGTAATCACCCTTCAATTGTAGAAAGCCCCTTGATTTGACAGCTTGGTAAAAGGAGACGACGATGCAAAAATGGTTTGAATCAAAACCAAATGTTGTTTGGTCTCCTGTTAACACAAACCCAAATGGTCAGAATAATCGTTCATCGGAAAAACAATCGTTCTCTTTTAAGAAATGGGTAGTCAAATTGCCCACTTGTCCATGTGTTGTTTCTTCTTGTGTTGCAGGTAGTTCAGATTGTTTTGTGGATTGTTAATAGTGGTTGTTCAAAGCATATAACGGGTGATCGATTACTGATGAAAAATTTCATTGAGAAATTCATGGGCATCGTTCCCTTTGGAAATGATAATTTTGCAGCAACCATAGGCTATGGTGATTATATACAGGCAATATCACTATTTGTCATGTCTATTATGTTGAAGGCCTTGGACATAATCTCTTTAGCGTTGGACAATTTTGTGATGGCGATTTAGAAGTGGCTTTTCATTCTAAAACATGTTACGTGCGTAATCTGGAAGGAGATGATTTGCTTACAGGCGATCCGCGAATAAAATTTATATACTATCTCATTTCTGGACAATGCTGCTTCTTCACCCGTTTGTATAATGTCTCAAGGCAACTTCTCGATAAAGGTTATGGTTATGGCATCGCAGTTTCTCACATCTTATTTTTCGGCACTATAAACGTTCCTGACCAGACTTGACTTGGTTTGAAGTATTCCAAAGTTTAAATATGGAAAATATCACCTTTGTTCTGCTTGTGAAAGAGGAAAAGCCAGAAAGCTTCTCATCAACTCAAATTAGTTCCAAGTGATCACTCCAAATTAGAATTACTTCATATGGATTTATGCGGTCCAATGCGGGTAGCTTCAATCAATGGAAAGAAGTATATTCTTGTGATCATGGATGATTATTCTCGATATACATAGGTTTACTTTCTTCATTCGAAAGATGAAACTCCAGAGATTATAAAGAAGTTCATTACTCAAGCTCAACTGAATTATAAAGCTAAAGTTTGCAAGATTCGTACAGACAATGGTACTGAATTCAAAAATGCAAATCTTAAAGATCATTATGAAAAGTTAGGCATCATGCAACAATTTCAACTGCTCGAACACCTCAACAAAATAGAGTAGTTGAAAGGCGTAATAGAACTCTTGTTGAAGTTGCTCGAACGATGCTTATCTTTTCTCGCTTACCTAAATTTCTTTGGGCTGAAGCAGTGGCTACCACCTGTTTTACTCAAAATTAGTCAATCATTCATACACGACATAACAAAACACCTTATGAGTTATTACGAGGCAGAAAGCCGAATGTTGAATATTTTCATGTGTTTGGTTCATTGTGTTATCCAACAAATGACCGAGACGATCTTGGAAAAATGAAACCAAAAGCAGACATTGAGGTCTTTATTAGTTATTCGGAAACATCAAGAGGGCTTTGAATCTATAATAGACGCACTAAAAAGATCATGGAAACAATAAATGTCAAGTTTGACGAGCTCACAACCATGGCTTCTGAACATGATTGTTTAGAACCCGAGCTTTAACGATTCATAAATCATAATTCATCAGCAGAAGCAATGAATACTCCATCAAAAAAGATTTGGATAATTTGTTCGGTCCAATGTTTAAAGAATATTTTAAGAAGAATTTTTCTGATACACCCATCAATTCTGCTGCATAACTGACTCAAATTCATGAAGACCCACCTTCTACATATTCAATTATTGTTGACGAACATGAGGCTCCTCCCATTGTGACTACAACGGCTCTAGACCAAGTTATTGGTGACCCATCCAAACCTATTATGACTCGTCAATGGCTACACACAGATTCTAAAGTATGTATGTATGTATGCATTAACCGTCAGCACTATTGAACCAAAGAATATCAAAGAAGCTATGGCAGACCACAGTTGGATTGAGTCTATGCAAGATGAGTTGAATCAATTTGAGAGACTTCAAGTTTGGGAACTCGTTCCACGACCAGAAAGAAAGAATGTTATTGCTCTTAAATGGCTCTAGAAGAACAAGTGTGATGCTGAAAATATTGTGGTTTAAAACAAAACTCGTCTTGTGGCTAAAGGATACAAGCAGGAAGAAGGCATTAATTTTGAAGTCATTTGCTCCTGTTGCTCGTCTTGAGGCTGTTCGGATGTTTATTGCTTATGCTGCTCATAAAAATATCACAATCTTTCAAATGGATGTTAAAACGGCTTTTCTCAATGGTCCTTTGAAAGAAGAAGTTTATGTCAGTCAACCTGAAGGGTTTATTGATCCAGAATTCCCAGATCACGTCTACAAGTTGAAAAAAGCTCTATACGGTCTTAAGCAAGCACCTCGTACATGGTACGACAAATTGTCTTCTTTTCTAATTGAACATGGTTTCACTAAAGGTATTATTGACCTGACTTTATTCACACGACGTCACGGGGAAGACATATTACTTGTTCAAGTATATGTTGACGACATCATTTTTGGTTTAACAAATCCAGATTTTTTAAAATGTTTTGCAAACCTAATGAAAAATAATTTTGAAATGTCGATGATGGGTGAACTAAAGTTCTTTCTTTAACTTCAAGTTCATCAATCTCCCCGTGCCATATTCATAAGTCAGTCATAATATGCAATAGAGTTGTTAAAGAAACATGGTCTAGATGAATGTGTCTCAATGAGTACACCTATGGCAACTGAGAGGCTGGATGCTGATTTACAAGGCACTCCTACTGATCAAATGACTTATTGTCGTATGATAGGAGGGCTTATGTACCTAACAGCCAGTCGTCTAGACATTGCTTTTGCTACTTTTGTATGTGCTCGTTATCAAGAACGTCCTACGGTCAAACACCTCAAAGAGGTTAAACGAATCTTTCGGTACCTGAGACAGTCCTATAACATGGGCCTATGGTATCCGAAGGATTCCGGATTTGAACTAATTGCCTATTCAGACGCGGACCATGCAGGATGTAAAGATGATTGTAAAAGCACATCAGGAGGATTGCAATTCTTAGGTGGAAAACTCATGAGTTGGAGTTCAAAGAAACAAGATTGTACTGCGATGTCTACTGCTGAGGCTGAATATGTTTCCTTGTCTGCATGTTGTGCACAAGTTATTTGGATGCGCACTCAACTGCTTGACTATGGATACAAGTACAATCGGATTCCGATGTACTGTGATTCCAAGAGTGCCATTGCTATCTCTTGCAACCCAGTCCAACATTCAAAGACAAAACACATAGACATCCGGTATCATTTTATTAAGGAACATGTTGAGAAGGGTACTGTGGAAATTTACTTTGTCGGGACAGAATACCAACTTGCGGATCTATTTACTAAAGCTCTTCCAAAAGAACGCTTTGAGTATCTAGTTCATCGCATTGGTATGAGATGTATGACTCCAACACAGTTGGAAAGCCTGACAAAGTTATCTTTTTGAAAAGATCATACATCAAAAACATGTAAATATACTTTCAAAAACAAAAGAAAAAATTGAAAAATATAAAAATACAAAAAGATTTGTCACATTTTTCATATTAAAAACAAAAAAAAATATAACTTTAAAATTTTTCAATCATATACATCATTTTGAAAATAAAATAAAAACAATGATCTCTCAAATAAACTGAATTTGAAATGATATAACCTCAATGGAAGTGGGACATATCACTATGGATTTTGTCACGAAGCTTCCTAAGTCATCACAAGGCTACGACACCATTTGGGTGATTGTTGACCGACTCACTAAGTCCGCAATCTTTGTACCGATGAGAGAGACTGATCCGATGGATAAACTTGCAAGAATGTACCTAAAGGAGGTGGATCACGATGCATCGAAATACCTCACCCGATTATTTGTGATCGTTGACCCTAGGTTCTATCAAATTTTTTGAGTCAATTCAGAATGCTTTGGGTACTAGTCTGGATATGAGTACTGCGTACCATCCATAGACAGACGGACAAAGAGAGAGGACTATTCAAACTCTCGAGATATATTGGTGTCTTTGTGCAATCGACTTTAGAAAGGATTAGGTTAACCATTTTCCATTAGTCGAGTTCCTCATATTACAAAGCTTATCACGCTAGCATACAAAAGACTGCATCCATTTTTGAAGCTCTTTACAAACGGTCGAAAGTGTCGTTTCATACCATTTGTTTGGGAACTGAGTTGAGAAGTTCTACTCACAATTTAGAAAAACTGCTAAGAAACAACTGAGGAGATCGTTCAAATCAAGCCGATAATGCAAGCAGCTCACGATTCGAAAAAAAGAGTTACGCGGATCTAAAGCAAAGCCAATTGGAGAGTTTCAAGTTGGGGATAAAGTTATGCTTAAAGTTTCGCCTTGGAAAGGGGTACGTTTTGGAAAACGGGGGAAGTTAAACCCTAGGTACGTTGGACCATTGAAGGTATTGGGAAAAGGTTGGATCCGTTTCATACAAGCTTGAGCTTCCTGAAGAGCTGAGTCAGGTTCACAATATATTTCATGTATCCAACTTGAAAAAATGCCATGCCGACGAACCATTAGCCGTTCCGTTGGATGGACTTCACTTTGATGACAAGCTTCAATTTGTCGAGGAGCCGGTAGAAATCATGGACCGTGAAGTTAAACGGTTGAAGCGAAGCCGCATTCCACTAGTCAAGGTTCGATGGAACTCCAGGAGAGGTCCTGAGTTCACATGGGAACGCGAAGATCAATTCAGGAAGAAATATCCACACCTCTTCACAAAGACCGCACCATCGTCAAGTGCCGCGTCTTAAGCCTTGAGGACAAGGCTCACTTAACTGGGGGAGACTATAACACCCCGTGTTTTAGGGTCATTGACGTCGTCAATAAATTCACTATGTATTTTTAGTATTGTACGCGTTTGCTTTTAATCGTAAACGTTAAGTTAAATCGCGTAAGCTAAAAATTATCGTTCAATGTAAACGGGCATCAAACAATTAAACGTTTACATCAAGCAAGTATTAAATAATTATTTTGAGAATAATTATGGTCTTTGTTCATTTTATTTTTATCGGTTACGTAAAACGTTTACGTTTCGCGATAAAATACGTTTAGGCATGCCCGGAACCACCATAATTAATTTAAGCTTCAACAAATACTTATTTTTACATCCAACACTCAAAGTTTTATTAAACTTTACCCAAGTTAATGTTGTTAGTCACATATTACATAAAGATAAACAAGCTAGAAACTAAACATTTCAAGTATAACATGTATACTTTTACCTTTACTCTTTTAATCTCATATAATGAAAGTAACTACAAGATATTGTCCATAAAATATCCAAGACACAAATTTGGTCTTCTCCCCCCCCCCTATCCCACGTATACAACAACATTAGGGACAAAGAGCACACAAACTTTCCCACTTGGTCTTGTACCAACATAGCTCTCCATTAAATAGGCCCATGTTCTTGAAAAGAGTTTTAATCTTGAGTTAAAGAGAAGTACATGATCACCCGTTTAGAATTATTTCTTCTCCTTTAGACGATTATCATGCCACTTCTTAGTACGCTCTTTATACATCTTGGAAGTCTCATAGGCTTGAAGCCTTAACTCTTCCAACTCATTAAGTTGATTGTTTCTTTCCACACCTGCTTCGGAAAGATCCATGTTGCACATTTTCAATGCCCAAAATGCCTTGTGTTCAATTTCAACGGGTAGATGACATGCCTTACTATAAACCATCCTAAATGGTGTGGAACCGATAGGCGTTTTGAAAGCAGTCCAAAATGCCCATAATGCATCATCTAGTTTGTCCGACCAATTTTTTAGATTGATTCCAACCATTTTCTCTAAAATCCGTTTGAGGGAACGATGTTAGGATCACATAAATGGACCCGAACAAAGAAGCTTCGGTCACTCGAAGATACAAGACAAAAGTCTAGCTCGTTAGTTGATTAATTAATTAATGTTTATTATGTATAAGGGCCAAGATGTAAAAAGCCCAAAAGAAAGCCCTCAAAGGCAAATCCTAGTTAGTATAAATACACCTAGTTTAGTCAAAATTAGGTTAGCTACTTCATTATTATTTTTCATCTTAAGGGTTTGTAGCAACTCTTGTTTTTCTTTCAATAAAAAGTTCTTTAATGTTTAATCTTTCATTGCCATTGATCTTGTGATTTCATCCATGGAATGATCTAGGGATCCTACAATTGGTATCAAGAGCCTACAAGATTGATGTATTGATTTGGTTTGTATTTTTTTTTTTGTTATTGATTTCGAAAAAAAAGGTTTAGATTGTTTTTGATTATTTGTTTGTTTTTGATTCTTGATTCATAGATGGTTTATGTTTAATCTAATATCACTCAAACCATCTTGTTAGCAATCAACGATCTCGTGATTTTCGTTTGTTCATTTTTTTTGGTTCGTGTATTGTCAAGCAAGAAAAAGGGTCTTTTGGTTTCGTGTTTTTGTGTTCACCGAACGAGTCATTCGATCTAGAGGATCGAACGAGGGGAGAGGATCGAACGAGTGGAAAACAAAAGGTTCGAACAAGGGATCGAACTAGGGGAAATCAAGGAGGACCGAACAAGAGGAGCGAACAAGTGATCGAACGAAGGGATCGAACAAGACATTCGAACGAGTGGAACTCTTGGTTGGATCGAACAAGACATTCGAACGAGTGGAATTCTTGGTTGGATCGAACGAGTTCAATCTTAGAGGATCGAACGAGGGGATCGAACGAAGGGATCGAACAAGCGATCGAACGAAGGAATCGAACAAGGATGATCGAACAAGCAATCGAACAAGGACGATCGAACAAGCGGATCGATCTAGACGACCGAACAAGCAATCGAACAAGGACGATCGAACAAGCGGATCGATCTAGACGACCGAACAAGCAATCGAACAAGGACGACCGAACAAGCAATCGAACAAGGACGATCGAACA
>BQNB010107831.1:0-19134 GCA_026074375.1 Tanacetum coccineum | reverse complement strand
GATACTTCAGCACATGATACAATTCCAATTCTTTTCAATAAAGAAGGAACCTAACATTGCAATCATAAGGCATAAATCATGATACAATCCTGCTCTAGTTGCAAGACTTGAAGCAGTCAGGATCTTTCTTGCCTTACCACATACATATACTTCATAGTTTATCAAATGGATGTTAATAATACATTCCTCAATAGTAAACTAAAAGAAGAAGTTTATGTCAAACAACCTCTAGGTTTTGAGATGTAATGAACTCCTCAACCATGTCTGCAAAATTGGACAAAGCCCATTATGGACTTAAACAAGTTTCAAAAGCATGGTATGAAACTCTCTCAACCTATCTTATTGAACACAATTTTGTAAGAGGTATGATAGACAACACTCTGTTTATCTACAAAACTCAAACAAATATAATTTTGGTACAAATTCATGTTGATGATATTATCCTTAGGTCCACCAGCACAAAGGTATGCAAACCGTTTGCTAAACTAATGACTCAAAAATGCAAAATAAGCATGATAGGTATCCTCACCCACTTCCTCGGATTTCAGATTGAACAATCTGAAAGAGGCATTTCATCAACAAAGAAAGATATGTCAAAGATCTGCTAAGAAAGTATAAAAAATTGGTTTATCAGTGAATACTCAAATTGTGCCCCCCTAACATGTTAGGACTTGATCTCAATGGCAAAGATATAAATGAGTCTCAGTATAGAGGTATGATTGGATCAGTAATGAACCTAACTGCAAGCAGACCTGACATTCAATTCTCAATTGATCTCTATGCTAGATATCAAGCAAACATAAAGAATCCTACCTTATTTCTGTTGAGAATTTTCAGGTACCTAAATGGTACTCCTAGTCTTGGTCTTTAGTATCCAAAACGTTCAGGTCTTGACCTAAAAGGATACCGAGAATCTAACTGTGCTAGATGCAACATGGACATAAAAAGCACTTCAGATGCTTGTCAGTTCTTGAAGGCAAGCTTGTTTGCTGAAGTGCAAATAAGCAGCAATTTGTAGCCATGTTCTTAACTAAAGCTGAAGATATAGCTGCTGCTAGATGTTGTGCCATCATACCATGGATAAAGAGTCAACTCACTGACTATGATATCATATATGAAATGTTACCCATAACAATCCAATTCTGCACTAAGAAAACAAAGGTTATTAATGTCAGATCAAGAATCATACTCTCAAACGGGACATTGAATTCCATTTCATTCCCACTCAATATCAACTTGCTGATATCTTCACCAAGCCTTTGGATGAGCCAACTTTCAAAAGATTGATTGTGGAATTAGGTATGCTGAACATTGATTCAAAACCTAAAGCTTCAGTACCGACTGAAGAAAACTGAAGCTTCAGCGCTTTCATCCAAAACTGAACAAACTTTCATATGTTAAATGTCAGTTCAGTTTTTGCATATAACCTTCAGCTTGCTTAAGTGAAGTAACTGAGCAATCACATATGTCTCATTCATGTATTTGCATGAGCATTTAGGGTTTTGTCACCTTCACTGGAAGATTAACGATGATGAAGATTACAATAATCAGTTCAGCATAACATAACATCAAACCTGAACCTAACAGTCTTTGAACATCAATCACAAGGTGAGTTTAAAAAAAACAAATGTGATTTTCAAAATTAATATATTTAAATATATTAAAAGAAATCTAAAAGTTAGAATGACCTCATCATCTTTCTCTCACCTATCTTTGCAGTTGAATAGACGACTGTTCACTGTTCTAGGTGTTAGAAGCATGGTGTCTTGATTTTCATTAAATACAAAGTTTAGCACACATGTTGAAAACAAACCCTAAACATTCCCATAACTTTAAAACCTCAAATGACAATTATAATTTCTCAAAGAAAAAATTATAACTTCATCAATCATATAAATCACAACAAACCTTTCAACAACTCACTCTCACAAATTCATCAAGAACAAACAAAACACACACCTCAAACCAGATCAAATCTTCAAAACCCTAACTATCCATAATTGCTGAATCATCATCACACAATCCTTTTTCACCTGAAATCACTCCCAAAGAAGAACCCATCACTCTTGACAAACCCAAAAGCCTAAACCCTTTCTTACTCGTAGATCAAATTGAGTTCTCCTTTGATGAAGGCACCAACAATGAAGTTGCACTATTATATCCCTCGCACCTAAACTCATAATACTTTAGGGAGGTGTCAGACTTCATTTCCAAATGCTGTCTAAAGAAAGCATTTACCAGGGCCCCAACTCAATACAAAGAATACCTGTGTAAATTTTGGTATACTGTAAAGACCTTAGATGGCTTTAAGATTTGGGTATCCACTCCTACAGGTGGAATTAGAGGAGACATCGGTATCACTACTTTTTGGAATGCTCTTAGGGCACATTACCTATCACACTCAAGCATGTATGTTCCCCCACCCTCCATAACAATAGTAAGACCATGGTTTGCACCAATAGGTTATAGTGGGGAGATTAGGGCCAAAGGAACTCTCAAAAAGAGTTGTCTTCCTCCTAGGTGGAGGCTACTGATGGGTCAAATCATTCAGTTTTTAGGTGGGAAAACAAGTGGACTGGATCAAATATCAAACAAGGATGCCACCATCTTTTATTGTCTAGCAAATGGGGTGAAGGTAGATTATGCCAAGCTAATATGGGAGGATATAATTCATAAGCTGAACAAGAAAACTAGGGAAAAGGTTGTTCTCTATCCTAGGTTTATATCCCTCTTACTGGAATACATGATGCCAGCATATGACAATGAAGAACTCACCACCAACCCCACTCAGGTCTTCAATGTTCACAATTAGGTACTGAAGCCAAACCAACATGAAGGACCTCCCTTCGCTGACCACATGAAGGCCATCTACAATATAGATGTGCCTGTGGACTCTCAAGCTCCCAAAAATTCCTCACAAGCTGAGAAAGTTCCCCAAGGTAAAAAGCCTGGAGCTAAAAGTGGACTCAAAAGAAAACACTCTTTAAAACACACATCTGAGTCCCATACAGAGGCATCCAAATCTAAAACTGGCCAATCAGAAAAAGACACTCAGTCTAGTTTGGCTAAGGATAAAAGCTCAAGCCATCCTTCACCTACCATACCAATGGTTGGTGAAATGCATACAGAGGCACAACAAGCAGTTGGTGGCCTAACATATTTAGGGGCCACCAGTGAAGAAAGAGCCCACCCTCAGCTCAGTAGTGGTATGTCTGCATTTATTCTTATTGAACCTGTTTATTTAGATTCTTTCATTTTCAATCTAAGTCTGCATCAGGATGTGATGCTTCAGCAGATTCTACAGCTAAAGTTGATCCTAGATTATCTGCTCCTAATGATTCCATACCTTCACAACAGGGTATGGATGAAGAAACCAAAAACTATTAAATTGATCACATATTTGCAGGGACTAATCTAAGTGTTCTTGTAGATCAAACCAAATCTACTAGAGATGGGTTAAAAACTGCCCACACTGATTCAAGTACAAATGAGGAGTCTAGAGCTGATGAAATTTCAAAGAAAATAAAGCTAGCGGATTTATTAGATCTCTTAAAAGACACAAGATCTACCTTCTTCACTCCTGACTCCCCACAAGATAAGCCTATCATTATTTCAGATAAGAGTGAAGAGGAGGAAACTAAAAAAAGATAAAGACACTCATGCTGCGTCTTATAATATACCTGAAGACACTTCAGTCCCTCATCCACCATCTCCTAAATCCGCTCAAATTCAAGAGATAATGGCTCAGGTTCACTTACTTCAATCTCAGAAGGAGAAGCTGGAACAACAAAAGGCAAAAGCTAAAGACGAAGTTGCTTCAATAAAACTAGTCCCTCATACCCAGATATCAACCAGCTTACTGAACTTCTGGTAACCTCTTTAAAACCTAAATTATCCAAACTCTTAGCCTTACATGACTTTTCTAGCTGCCTACTAACTAAACTGAAAGAGCTCCCCTTAAAATTCACTGCACTATCTGGAGACATTAAAGAGCTAAAGCAACATGTTTGTGACATGCAAATTGAGCTACCTGGGGATTTAAAAGAGATTCCAACAAAACTAGAGATTTTCACTTCCACTATCTCTAGCCTTACCTCCTAGGTTGTTGAACTGAAGAATATTTAATGGGAACTTCCAACAGAGTTTCTTGATTTTTTAAGTAAAATATCTTCAGTTAAGAAAAAGATCAAGACTTTGGACTCCCTTCCAAGTCTATTAAACAAGGTTACTGAAACCTTGAACAGGTTTGCCATTATGGTGGAAAATGCATCAGGGGCTACAACCAAGGATAGCTTGACTCACAAGGGCCAATTCCTGGCATGACACCTGTTTAAGCATTAACGGCGATTCAGACTATGGCCGACCACTCCCAAAAGTGGCATGATAGGTCATCCAGCAGAAATATAGAAAGTAGTAGTAATTCTGAAGGGATCGCTGCTATCGTAAACAAACTAGAAAATCTCGGTCGAGACATGAAGAAGCTAAAAGAGAATGTTTACGCTATTCAAGTTGGATGTCAAATCTGTAAAGGAGCTCATCTTTACAAGGACTGTCCTCTTAACGAGGAAATAAAAAGTGTGGAAGAAGTTAAATATGGAGAGTTCGGTCGACCCTTCCCAAACAGAAATGAGGGTAGATTTAATAAAAGAGGATATGACCAGCCTTCATCAGGAGAAAGGAGACCCAGCCTAACTGAAATAATCAATAAATACATGGAAGAAGCATCTAAAAGACATACCGAGCAAGACAAATGGTAAAAGAAATTTTTTCCAAAGAACAAAAGCCAGCCGAGAAGCTCATGACAAAATTATCCAAGGTCTTGAGACGAAGGTAAAAACCTTAGTAAACGAAGTTAAAGGGCGAACTAACAGCCGGAAGTTCAAAGAATGCAAGACAATCTATACTGAAGACAGATTGCCATTATACACACCTTTCTATTATTCTCCCAAGGAAATCGAATACTTTTATGCTAACTCAGGATTTTCAGATAACGAGAGACAAGAAACTGACGATTCAGGAATGGTAGAAGCTCTAGCCGCACTTGAGGCCACAATAAAGAAAAATAAAGAAGAACCTAAAAGAGAAAAGCAGAATGTAAACTACTATGTTGATCCTTATAAACCCCCAATACCATTCCCTAGACGATTAGAGCAACACGTGAAGGAATCATTGGTTCACCAAACTATGGAGAGCTTAAAGAAAATCAAAATAAATCTTTGTTAAAAGAAATTAGGCAAATCGGCAATTATGCAAAACAAATGAAGGAATTAGTAGAAACAAACCTAGGACTAATGAAGAGAAAGAAATAAAGATGAATCCAAGGTGCTCGGCTCTTCTTCAAAATCATCTTCCCCCTAAGGAGCAAGATCCAGGTGTCACACCCCACCAAGGAGAAAACGCGAGGCGCGGCGAGAGAAGGAATCATCACAACACATTAGAGTCTATATAGAGAAACTAAATCAGGAAAATAGTACAAGGTATAGACACGTAGTGTCATGAAAATACTCAAACACGTCCTCAAAATCCAAAAGGCGTCTAACATTGAAATGACAAAATTCACGCCAATGTTAAGACATGCAACATCCAAAATTTCTAACCGCGCAAAGACAAATAACATTCAACATCCAAATCAAAACAAATAAATGAAATCTAGATAACTAAACTTTGCCAGCCGCCTACAGTCCATCTAGCAACTTTTCCTAACTTTAACCTCATCCTACTGACTACCTGAAAATGATGCTTATATGTCAACACAATGGTTGGTGAGAAACATAGGTTTTCAGACACTCATTAACTAAATCCATTTCCAAAATCATTAACCGAATTACTGTGATTATAAAAAAATACATTTGCATGGCAATTATGTTAACTAACATACAAGCTAACGTGCAATTCAATCTAATCAATCACCCAGACACCAAGTAGATGACCTCAATCGCTCTCGGATCATACCAAAGTCCTTGTGGTTTCCCCTTAGCCCAGGCCATGGAATACCCCCGATGAAAAAAAAAAGTAAGAAGGTGGAAATAAAAAAAAAAGTAAACCTCCTGCACTAGGCCCACAGTACCTTCCTAATCAGGCCATAATACCCGCAGTAACCCGTCCCTGACTTAGTCCACACATCAATATCACAATCACAATCACATGTAGCACATAACGCATATCACTCACATAATAGTCCATTCATTTACACTAGCACATAATCACAGAAATTTAAAACTCATTTTAAAACTTGCATCATTTCCATCCCAAGTTTAAATTGCAATAAAAAGTGGGACTATGTAACTCACATGAATGCTCAAAACGCAGCTTCCAATTCTTATCACGCAACTATACAAACAAATAAACACAATTACATGCGACCAAGCTAAAATCTCTAGTCCATGTAACATACATATGATGGATGTATAAAGGTTTGATTAACCATCATGGGTCACCCCGACACCATGCCTAACCTTAACCACTTCATTAACACATTACACTAGTCAACTACAATTTATTCAGAATTGCATAATTTTAGTGTATCTTTACTAACTTAAAAACCCAACTTGCTGACCTTCATAATTTATACCAAAAGGTACCTAAGTTCATTTATGAGTTTACTAACTACCTTGTGATTCCCAAGTGCTCATTACATGTGCAACTACCCCAAATAAAATCTAAATTCAAAACTGTCCCAATTCGGATCTGATTGCACACTAAAATGTATGGCCCTAATTACCGTACTTAGACACAGAATCAGAAGCTATCCTTCTAGGGTTTCTTTATATACATATTGAACCTAATCACTGTAGATTGTCTATCTCTAATTCCACTTTTAAGTTAAGGTTTTACCCTCCTAAACATGACCTAATTCTGACCTGTATTCACTGTTTTGACAACTTTTCTTGTGACCAACATTTAACCAACTTCTAGAACTCAAAATCTTTTGAGGCTGGAGTTTTTGAAAAATAGACTCTTTGAACTACAATTTAGGCTTTTGAATCATATCAAAACACGTTTCTAACATCTAGATATCATCAGCTGAACACAGACCTAAAATCTGCTCAACTCTAAATCATGTTCTAACGCAAATTCTAAAACATGCAACATGCATGATCATAACCCTAAACTAACCCTAATCATCATACCATCATTAAAGTTCATATATAATCTATATTTTTCACAAACCCTAGATCCATCATAAATAATGTTACATGATTTCATAATTCTAACTAAGTTAAGCATACTTACCTCTTGATTACTTGATCCTAACACCATTTCTTAGTTACTTCTTGATCAAGATTCTTGGTTCCTTGTTCTTAGGGAGGGAAAAGTCGACACATAGGGTTTTGGGGCTGAATGAGTCGTGGTTTTTGGAATATTGGCTAAGGGATATCTAATCTAAATAACTGGCATCCTAATCCTAGTCAAATTTCTAAGATAAAGCACAAAAATCCCTTTTCTTTTCTCCTTAATAATATGGGTCGATTATATATTATAATATATATAAATATATATTATATGATTAAAGTGTATATATATATATATATATATATAATCTAATTTTATTATTAATTATCTTTATTACCTTAAGTTTTCATGAAAACCTAAGCTAATTTAGGTAAACCTTTTTACATAAACGCTACTTACTAAACTTACTAAAAATAACTTTTCATTTCACATTTCACTTTCTATTTTTAGAAAGTCTACTATAAATATCCAAATTCACTCACTTCACTTATTTCCACAGTACATTCCCATAAAACGCTTAACACAAAATCATCCAACTATTGACGCAGCATTGCATGCAATATGCCATTCCTTTCCGTTATCACTACACGTAAACAAATAGAATACTCATCACCAAACACAAACGCACTCAAAATGAGATGATCATATACCTCAAAATGATATCATGTACCTATTTAAACCACTTAGCACACATATATAACACATATCACACAAAATGAACTCTTAGCCATTTCTAAAGGTATCACTAACCTGATTAAATCACGAATGTCACAGTATCCCCTCCTTGAGGAAATCTCGTCTCGAGATTTCACTAGCAGGCTTAACAACTCAGTCCATGAACAACTGTGGATACTCAATCTTCATCTGGTCTTCGTGTTCCCAAGTAAACTCAGGACCACATTTCGAATTCCATCTAACTTTCAAAGCCGCTATCTTCCTACGTTTTAACTTCTTAATTTCTCAATCCATAATATCTACAGGTTCCTCGACAAAATGAAGTGGTACTTGTCGACATTGATAGTCATCCAATGGCACATGCAAATTAACATCCGCCAGACACTTCTTTAGATTTGACACATGAAAGGTGTCATGCACGCTATTTAACTCCTCAGGTAACCTCAACCTATAAGCTACAAGGCCAATCCTTTCAAGTATCGAAAAATGGTCCTACATATCTCGGTGCTAATTTACCCTTCTTTCTAAAATGAACTACGCCCTTCCAAGGCGTCACCTTTAACAATACACGATCTCCCACCTCAAACTATAACGGCTTACGCCTATAATCAACATAGCTTTTTTGACGATCTTTCGTCGCTTTGGGCTTTTCCTTTACCAACACTACCTTATCAGTCGTTCCCTATACTAACTCAAGTCCAGTCAAACTACTCTCCCAATCTCTGCCTATAGAACCGACGACCTATATTTCCTTCCATACAAAGCTTCAAACGGAGCACACCGAATGCTCAAATGATAACCACCACCAAAATCTATAACACATGACCTCATTATATCCTCCAAAGTCTGAATCATACGTTCACTTTGTCCATCCGCTTGAGGATGCTAAGCAGTACTCAAATCTAATCGCGTCTCTAACACTTTCTGTAGCGTCTGCCAAAAACCACGAGGTAAATCATCCATCTCAATCTGAGTTGATCGTCACTAGAATTCCATTCCTTGCTATTATCTCATCAATATAAATTCTTGCCAACTTCACATCTTGAAATCTTCTTGTATAGCTAGAAAATAAGCTAACTTGGTCAGTCTATCGACCATCACCCAAATCACATCATACTCACCACTTTGACCTTGGAAATTTAGTGATAAAATCCATGGTGATTCTATCTCATTTTCACTCAAGTAGCTCAAGATGTTACAGCAAGCCAAAAGTCTTTGACATAGCAGCCTTCACCTCTTAAACAAATCCGACAATTGCTAACATAGGTAGTTATATCATTTTCTACACGTGGCTACCAATACATGTCTCCAAGGTTATAGTACATCTTATCCGCTCCCGGATGTACCAAGTATCTTGATGCATGTGCCTCATCCATTACACTTCCTACCAATAGAACCCAAATTCGATCCATAAAGTACAAACTCTCGTCTTCTTTTCTTTCCATCTGTTGATCTAAACCATGTAGCCTTTCTGCGAGTACGTTCTCCTTCTTGAACGCCTCACTTTGGGCTGCCAGTATCATTCCTCTTACTAGTCTTGATTTCACTCTCTCCTTTTACTTAATGCATCGCCCCTACTTCGCTTTATCGGAGTAACACACAAAATCATTCTCAAAGTCATGAGAAGCCTCTTCTTTTCTACGCTCCATCATACTTATGTATTCCTCTTCAGTCTAGGGAAAGTAAGGGGTTTCGAACAATCTAAAAATAAATTTCAATTGGAATGTCGGTAGTAACCTGCCCAATCCTAAGAATAATCATCCAATTCCTCACTGCCTCACTCTTACTCGGGTCCACGTGAATACATTATGGTTGACCCCGTGACCAAGAAAATGCACTTCCTCCAACCAAAACTCACACTTAGAAAACTTAGCATACAACTTCTCCTTCCGCGGTGACTCCAATACTATCTTCAAATGAACTTCATGTTCCTCCTTCGACTTTGAGTAGGCCAGAATGTCATCAATGAATACGATGACAAACCTACCTAAGTACCCTTGAAAACCGCTGGTGCATTGGTTAACCCAAAAGGCATAACCGTAGACTCAAAATATCCGTAACTCGTTCGAAATGCGGTCTTTGGAATGGCATCCTCATGCACTCGTAGATGATGATAACCTGATCGAAAATCTATCTTTAAGAAAGGACACGCTCCTCATAACTGATCAAACAAGTCCTCAATCCTAGGGAGTGGATAACGGTTTTTTTAACAGTTAATTTGTTCAACTCCCTATGATTAATACACATGCGAAAAGAACCATCCTTCTTCTTCATGAATAACACAGGTGCTCCCCACAGAAAATGACTAGGTCATATGAAACCCTTGTCTTCCAACTCTTAAAGTTGTTCAGACAATTCTTGCATTTCCGAGGGTGCTAGATGATATGGAGACTTCGCGACTGGCGTCGCTCCATGAACCAAATCTATGCGAAACTTAACTTGTCGTCATGGTGGTCATCAAAAAATCTCCCGGAAATACCTAAGCCTTGATTCTTGAACACTAAATCAACAACTTGCTCTTGATTAAAAAAAATCCTTTTTTTCTTCTTCTTGAGGGTTTTGGCCAAACAACAAAAGAGAGGAGAGAAAAGTGTTTTAGGGATTTATTGATCTTATATTTATACTACCTAGAATCCTAATTGTAATTAGATTTGTTTCCTTTTTTTCTTTCTTTGTAACAGATCCAATCATCTCTCTTTTTAATAAATTTTTTTATATTTTCCTATACAAATTCGTTCTCCCCCACCTATATATATATATATATATATTTATTTTATTTTATTATTAATTAACTAATTATCTTCATTACCTTAAGTTTTCATAAAAACCTAAGCTAATTTGGGTAAACCTTTTTACATAAATGCTACTTAAAATAACTTTTCATTTCACATTTCACTTTCTATATTTAGAAAGTCTACTATAAGTATTCAAATTTTACTCACTTTACTTATTTCCAACTTGATACGTTTCCTATAAACGTTTAACACAAAATCATCTAATTATTGACATAGCATTGCATGCAATACGTCATTCCATTCCATTATCATTATACATGAACAAATGGAATACTCATCACCAAACACAAACGCACTCAAAATGAGATGATCATACACCTCAATATGACATCATGCACCTATTCAAACCACTTAGCACACACATATAACACATAGCACAACAAGGAATCACACAAAATGAACTCTTACTTCTAATTAAAATCACGGAGTTACAAGTACCCTCCTTGAGGAAAATCAGCGATCTCGAATTTAACTCGCAGGCTCAACAACTCGTCCACTAACAACTGTAGGATACTAGATCTTACATTTTGTTCTTTCGTGTTCCCAATATAATCAGGACCACGTTTCGAATTCCACCTAACTTTTAACAAGAGCTATTTCTAACGTATTAATCTACTTTAATCTCGATCCTAATCTCTTCTACAGTTCCTCGACAAAACAAAGTGTCTTGTTTACCTTGATCTCATTCAATGGCACATGCAAATTAGCATCCGCCAAACACTTCTTTAGATTTGACACATGAAAAGTGTCATGCACGCTATTCAACTCCTCAGGTAACCTCAACCTATAAGCTACAAGGCCAATCCTTTCAAGGATCTCAAACGGTCCTACATATCTCGGTGCTAACTTACCCTTCTTTCCAAAACGAACTACGCCCTTCCAAAGACATCACATCCTAACAAATACACGATCTCCAACTCAAAACTCTAACGACTTACACCTATAATCACGTACTTCTTTTGATGATCTCTCGCCGCTTTTGAGCTTTTTTTCCTTTTATCAAATACCCCCTTATCTGTTGTCTCAAATACTAACGCAAATCCAGTCAAACTACTCTCTCACCAAATCACATGCCATAGAACAGGACGACCTAACATTTCCTTCCATACAAAAGCTTCAAACGGAGCACACGAAATACGTCAATTGATAGAACTACCACCTACATTTCGATAACACATGCCTCATTATATCTTTCTCCCAAGTTCTGAAATCATCACTATGGTGTCCATCCGCTGAAGATGCAAAGCAGTAACTGCAAAATCCAATCGCGGTCTCTAGCCACTCCTGCAAGTAGTCGGCCAAAATACACGAGGTAAAGTCATCCAACTCAATCTGAGTTGATCATTACAGAAAATCCCTTTCCTTACTATTATCTGATCAATAAAATCCTGATACCAACTATACATCTTGAAATCTTCTTGTATAGCTAGAAGATGAGCTAACTTGGTCAGTCTATCGACCATCACCCAAATCACATCATACTCACTACATTGACCTTGGAAATTTAGTGATAAATTTTCATAGTGAATCTATCTCATTTGTCACTCAAGTACTCAGGCTGTTGCAGCAAGCCAAAATTCTCTTGACATTGCAGCCATCTCCTCTTAAACATATCGCGACAAGTGCTAACAAAGTCGTTATAATCCTTTTCTACACGATGTCTACCAATACATGTCCCAAGTTAGAGTACGTCTTATCCTCTACCCGAGATTACCAAGTATCCTTGATGGGCATGGAGCCCACAGAACCCGTTTTACACTTCCTACCAATAGAACCCCCATTTGCATCCATAAAGTACAACTCTCGTCTCCTTTCCTTTCCATCGTGCTTGATTTTAAACCACCGTTGCCTTTCTCAAGTAAGTTCTCCATTGCTTGAAAGGCCTCACATTTGGGCTGCTATTATCAGTCCTCTTACTCTGTCTTGAATTTAACTCTCTCTAATCTACTTCAACGCATCACCCACTACATTCGATTTTTTTTTTTAAAAAATTTTATATCAAAGATCCCCACAAATCATTCTTCTTGTTCAACTACGCTCCACACATACTTCTGATTCCTCTCAGCTAGAGGAAATAAGGGGTTTTAATACAATCTAAAAAAATTTCAACGATGAACGACACAGTACCCAGACCAATGCCTAAGAATAATCATTCCCATATCCGGTTACCCACTCACTGTTCTCAAACACGTACATCACGGGACCACGTGAATACTTATTGGTTGAGCACGTGACTAAGAAAAGTGCCTTCTTCTTACAACCAAAACTTACACTTAAAACTTAGCATAACAGCTTCCTCCTTCCTCGGAGTCCTCCAACAATATACTTCAAATGAACTTCATGTTCCTCCTTCGACTTTGAGTAGGCCAGAATGTCATCAATGAATACGATGACAAACCTACCTAAGTATGGTTTGAAACCCGGTTCATTATGTTTAATTATAACCACCCAGGTGCATTGTAACCCAAAAGGCATAACCAGTCTAAGACTCAAAATGAGTCTGTATCTCGTTTGAAAATCGGTCTTTGGTAATGGCATCCCTGCATGAACTTCGTAACTGAAGATAACCTGACCAAAAAATCATCTTTAAGAAAGGACACCGCACCTCGGTACTTAACTAGAGAAATCAACGATCCATGGGAGCGGATAATGGTATTAACATTAAATACCAGACACCCATAAGTCGAACACATACGGAAAGATTCCATCTTTCTTCTCTATTAACTTAACGAATACCAACAGTGCTACCCCACGGCGAATGACTAGGTCATAAATGAAATCCCTTGTCTTGTCAACTCTTGAAGTCGCCCAGACAATTCTTGCATTTCCTTTCCGAGGGTAGCCAAAACTATTAGGAGACTTGTCCGCGACTATAATGGAGCGTCGCCTCCAGGAACAAAGTCTATTAAACGGAACTTAACTTGTCGCTGCGTGTGTAGCCCCCAACCAGTCTTCCCGTGAAACACATCCGTAAAAGTATGGCATACAAAACGGTGATAACACTTATCCGAGTTCATCAATCTAGCATTCATTAGGGCTATGGGCGGCTAACACCAAATTTCGTTCCCTCATGATACTCAAAGTATCCCACCCCAGCCCCCTTTTTATGGTATCTCTACTTTACTTTTCTCTTCAATGACACATATTACATCCTCATTCATGGTACAACCGATCTATCCCCACCAAATCACAACAAAACTTTCACGACTCAACGTTATCACGATCTCCAAGGGTTATGAACAATCGAAAAGGATATACAAACAAATATCGAGACAAAGGCTAAATGCATATAGGACAAGATTCACATAAGCAAATAGACGTGGATAAAAAAAAATGACATAAGAATCCTATGAAAGAAAGATACGTAAATGTACCTTGAGTGAACACAACACGCGAACGAAAACAAATCACAGTGATGTCGTACCACTACAAAATAACACAAAAAAAAATCAAATACTAAAGACAAAATTCTATTTACCAAAGAACATTTTAAACATCAGTTTTTTCCAAACACTAATATAATACTTCAAAAAGGGCTTGTTTATAATTAAGATAATCAATTATAAAATAATGTTACTCAAGACAAAAGGACACCATAAATACCAAAAGGGTCATAAAACGACCGTACAGACTCAAACATAATTCTATTTTTGAAAACGAAAGAAAATACCATGAACCAATACCAAAATAAAATCCAAAACAACCTCGTACAAAAAACTCATGCAAGACGTTACGTACCAAAAGGAAAAACTTCAAGGTCCTTATCCAAAATAAACGATCAACAGAGCAAACCAAAAGCATCGATACTAACACTCGCCAACGGGTAACGAAAACACAAGGGAATATACAAAGAACGGAGTAATATCCACACTAATGATGTTAGGAACAATTAGTTCCAAAAAAACCTTTGAATACTCATACAGTAATCAAATGCAATGTAAAGAACTACCGTAACGCGCCTATATCTGAAAGAACGGATCCGAAACAAACTATTCAATACACATCAAGATGTCGAATAGGAAAAATTGGGTGTCCTTACTAACAAAGTACGATAAAGGGATGCTAAGCTTAGACTTAGGAAATCCGAACAAACAACCAAGCAAACGAGCAACCTCAATAATAATAATAATACTAGGTATCCACAAATACTAGATAGAAGGGAAACTTACTATCTATATAACTCAACTTAACATATCCTCCAATTAGGGTAAGAGAAAAATTCTCTACCCATACCACCATCTTTATCATGAATACACATATAAAAAAACATATTACACTACCACCTTATAACCAAACACAAATAAATTCAATCATGGTCCACAAGTCTACGTGTTGTGATGCCTTTATAAATTAATTTGGCCACCAAAATTAATAAGTGCCAGCTCCTTATCACGAACGTTCTTACTTCCAAGATTACCCATTAAACATAATTCACAAATATGCGACATATACCACATTGCACATCTTAAACCACTCGATTGGTGGGAAACTTAACACATAAAGGATGCTCCATCAAATAACTACTTATATCAAAATAAAATCGAAACGACATAAAGGAACGAAAGCTACTCAGCAACATTCTTCTCAAAATACAAAACCGAAAGAAATAATTAATAAACAACATGATACGAGGTAAAGGAAGGGATAAACTTATGTTGACCTCGCTTGGGGTTTGACTTTGCCTCCGTAAGAATCACCCGTCTTTGCGGGTCCAAGCCCTATTACCGGGCATCGTTACACAATGACAACTATCATATCTCCTATCATAGTTCCAAAGAGGGCACCTCTATTACAACTACGCTGTAAGTCTAGTTGGGGAAAACGTTTCCCCAACGAGACTCTTATGGTAGCGGGGGAAACATAGCTAGAATACTAAAGAAAGTATATTATATCATACAGAATAATGTTTCGTAAAATAACTAAATGACAACGTAGCAAAATACGAGATATATAACTTAATAGCAAAATAGAGGGGAAGCGATGCAGTTATAGCATTAAACACTAAGCACCTAAATGTATCTATAAGAAAGACCCCAAGGTTTATAGTCTATAGGCTCAACGCACCTACCTTCATATAAAACACTATTGCTCTTGATACCAATCTGTCATAAACCCCCAAGGCAGAAACGCGAGGCGCGATGAAAAGGTAATCATCACAAACAACACATTGACGTTTATATAGAGAAACTAAAATTGCATAAAAATACAAGGTATGATAAACGCAGTGTCAAGAAATTTCCAAACACATCAACAAAATCCAAAAGGCGTCTGACATTAAAAATGAAGGCAGTTCATGCCAACGTCATGACATGCAAACATTCATACATCCTAACAAAACAAAACATACATATAACATTAACATCCCAAAATAAATAACAAAAATCCCTAGATAACTAAACTTTACCATCTGTCTACGGTCCATCTACTAGTCCTACATTTTCCTAACTCTTTAATCTCATCCAGGCTGAATACCTAAAAATGATGCTATAAAGACGTCATCACAATGTTTGGATAATAAACATAGGTTTTTCAGACACACATATCCAATCCTTTTCCAAATCATTATCTTCACATTTACTATGATTATAAAACAATACTTCGCATGATAATTAAAGCTAACTACATAAGAAGGCTAACATGTAATTCAATCCAATCAATCATACAAACAACCAAGTCAGAACGACCTCAATTCGCTCTTGGATTACCAAATCCATTTTCCTTTTACTCCAGGCCATGGATACCCGCAAGTAACCCATCCTTGACAAAGGCAATAATACTTCATTATCATATCACATAACATTTAGCACATAACGCATACCAGCCACATAAATAGTCCATGCATTTACACTATAACACATAATACACAGTAATTTTAAAACCTCATACTTCACACTTGCAACATTCTAGTCCTATAGTTTAAAACAATGTAAAAAGGGGACTAAGTAACTCACACTGAATGCTAAAACGCAGCTTCCAATATCCGTGATCACGCAACTATACAAATAAATAAACAAACGTGTAACACACGACCCAAGAATATAAGCTCTAGTCCATGTAAACAAACATATGAATTGATGTCAAGGGTTTATGATTAACCATCATGGTTCACCCCCTGACAAGCCATGCCCCAAACCATAACCATTTCCATTAACACATTACACTAGTTAACTACAATATTATCAAAATGGAAAAATTTAATGTATCTTTACTAACTTAAAAACCTTATCTATTCTTGCTGACCTTCATATAGTATAACCAAATATCATCTAAGTATCAATTTATGAGGTTTTACTATCTTACCCTTGTGATATCCCAAGCTCCCATGACATGTGGTACTATCCCCAAAATAAATCCAACTTCTAAACTGCCAATTCCGCGGATCATGATTGCACACTAAATGGATGGCACCTAATTACCATACTTAGTGACACACAAAACCATAGGCTTCATTCCTCTTCTAGGATTTTCTTTATATACTCTTATTGAACTTAAACCACTGAAGAAATGGCTAACCTTAATACACTTTTAATTTAGGGTTTTACCCTCGTAATATGACCTAATTCTGACCCATATTATACGTATTTACTGATTTGACAACTTTTAGTGTAACCATCATTTGAATGACTTCCCGACCTTAAAAACCTTCAAGGACGGATTTTCTGGAAAGTAGACTCTTTTGGCTTATTCATAGACTCAAGAAACATATCAATACACGTTTTTATCATCTAGATATCAGTCGTTGAACACGACCCAAAATTATGCTCAACCCTAAATCAAGTTTTAACGCAAATCTAACCTAACCAATTGCATGAACATGACCCTAATCAAGCCCTAATCACTCTAGAATCATTAAATATCATTAATATTCTATATATTATGTAAACCATAGATCCATCATAAATTATGTTACATGAATTGAAAGAATAAACAAAGAAGGAGAACATACCTAACGATCTTACTTGAATTAACACGATCTAACACCTAGATTTCTTGATCAAAATTTTTGTCTTCCTTAGGGTTTTGGGGGCTGAGTTCGTACGCACACAAGAAAGAGGGGAAAAGAATCGGCCAAACTTGGGTTTGGGGTTTCCTCTATATCCTAAACAAGTCCTAGTCTAGCCTAAATTGTGATTATAAAAAAATACTTTTTTTCTTTTCTTTTAAACCAAAACCGGCCCCCTTAATAAATATATATTTTTATTATTTTTTTTATTAATTTATTAATTAACTAATTTACTTCATTGCCTTAAGTTTTTATAAAAATCTAAGCTAGTTTGATTAAACATTTTTACTTAAACGCTACTTACTAAACTTTCTAAATATAACTTTCATTTCACCAAACCACTTTCTATTTTTAGAAAGTTTGCTACAAACTTCTATATTTCACTCACATGCTTCCTTTCCAATAACTTACACTTCTTATAAACGCTTAACTCTTAAAAACCAAGAATTGACGTAGCAATGCATGCAACACGTCTTTTATTTCCATTATCACCACACGTGAACAAATGGAATACTTAACACCAAACTCATATGCACACAAAATAAGATAATCATTTACCTCTAAAATGACATCATGCACATATCTAAACTACTTCAACATACATATAGAACACATAGCACGCAAGAAACATAGAAAATGGACACTTAGCAATTTCTAAAGGTATAAACTAACCTGCTCAAATCACGGTTGTCACAGTTGGATACCCCTAACTTTACTCCAACAAACAAGTGATCTACACTTTCGCCCGTAGAGTGCTTCAAACGGTGCCACCTTGATGATAGCTTGGTAACTGTTGTTATAAGAGAACTCGACTAGAGGCAAGTGTCGATCCCAACTTCCACCGAAATCAATTACGCAGGCACGCAACATATCTTTAAGAGTTTGGATTGTTCTCTCACTTTGACCATTCGTTTTGGGGTGGTATGTCGTACTCATTCTTAAGTTCATCCCTAAAGCATTTTGAAGGGACCTTCAAAACCCAGACGCAAATCGGCTATCGCGGTCCGAAATAATCGACAACGGTACATCATGCCTATAGACAACTTCCTTCAAATACAGCAGGGTGAGCTTTTCCATACTATCGGTTTTCTTCATTGGCAAAATGTGAGCATTGAGTCAACCGATCGACAATTACCCAAATAGAATCGTAACCACTAGACGTTCTCGAAAGACCAGTAACAAAATCCATAGTAATATGTTTGATAACTAGCCTTTTTAAGGGTAATTATATATCAAATATTAGTATAAGATTAATCAAAATATAGTATCCCCGCTAGTCAACCTAGTCAACCCTTTAGGAAAAAGGTCAACAAACTCACGGGTATGATATAAATGATTTCGGGCAAGTGTTTACACGGGTCGTTCTCCTAACGAGGCGTGAAATTGATGGTTACGTTTTAGGTTTGATTTTTGGATGCTTGAATGCAA
>BQNB010107830.1:0-23081 GCA_026074375.1 Tanacetum coccineum | reverse complement strand
ACCTGTTGAGGGCTTAACAGCAGTTTCCCTTTTTCCCCCAATAGCACTAACTGCATTTACCTCAGCAGTATTAACCTTTTGATATGAAAAAATTGTTCTAAGTGCTGTTGTGTTAATAAAAGGCTTGGATAATGGTGAATGAGTTTTATAAAAAACATTTGTTGGTCTAACTCTATTCACAATAGGCTTAACAGTATTAACTTTCATAGCAGCATTAGTTGGTACTGCCTGTCTGTTAAAATCATGCCTAGTAGTACTAATATTGATTTTGCCAGTTCTAGTTAGTACTACTATAGGAACAAATTGGTTCATATGATTCACCTTTTGCACATTGTTCCAAATTGGCCTTATCTCCCTTTGACTAGAATTCCTTTTGATCCTATAATTTAACTCAGCTTGTTTATCCATCCTCTTTTCATGGAAATCACAATCTCTGATAAGATGACTAAGACTTCCACATACAAAACATGCTCTTGCAGTAAACCCATACCCTAACCCTTTCTTGTCAATTGTAGGATTTTTACTGTGCGTGAATTGATTCTTAACAGTTTTCCTAGGAGATTTTACTTGCTGGTTAGCAAAACTAGGTGTTTCTTGTTCTTCTATTGGTAGTGACACATGCTCATCTTCACTATCTGATTCATACTCCTCTATGATAGGAGCATCAGACCAAACCTTAGGTTGACTTACTACTTTGGGTTCATTGACAGTTGGTTCAGGCAAAGGTTCTTGTGTTTCAACACTACAATCTGATTCACAGGTATCAAGTTCAATTGTTTGGGATTCGGATTCACTTGGTTGAGTCTTTCCTAGACCATATGTATATTGTGAGTCATCTATTTCAATATCAGGTCCAGAGGGCAAATAATTCCCTGTCACGGGTAGGGGTACTGCCTGCATTTCATCTGTTTTTCCAAGCCTTTTATGCAAAGGTAGATTTTCAAAATCACTTTATTACCCTTTAAGACACTTTGCAAAACTTCATTTTCATAACTCAAAATCCCACTATATCTGTAATCACCATACCCTAGCCCAAATTTATCCCTGGCACTCATATGAGAATTTACAATTTTACCAAGATTTTTTGAAGAATGATTCCATTTGTCTACTATTACTTCTAAATCATCTTTTTCTTTTTGAGCTTTAGCCAACAATTTCTTATGGTATGTTAGAACATCTGTTTTATCATCTAAATCTATTTTCATAAATTTGATTTTTTGTTCATACCAAAGTTGACCTTGTTGATGGGCAACTAACTGTGCTTCAACTTTCTTAAGACCTTGAGTATAAGCTTTTATTTTTCTACGCTAGCATCACTAAGTTTGCTCTCCTCTGAGCATCAGATAGCTTTTAAGGTAGCATAAGACGCTTACACTCATTTGAACAGGAAGGTACCTGTGTGTCTGATCCTGAGCTGTTGCTAGCCATGAAAGCATAATTTTCATCATCTTCTGAATGAGTTGTCCAGTCAACACTTTCTCCATCAACTGTCACCAATGCTTTAGACTCTTCTTTCTTTCCAGTTCTGCTCCCATCTTTATTTCCAGGATTCCATCCATCCCTCCTCCTGTTATCTTCCTTTGTTCTACACTCTCTAGCAAAATGCCCTGTCTTGTGGCAATTGTAGCATTCAACTTTGGTTTTATCAAAGCCAACTGGTTCTTTTGCATCAAATTGTAGCTTTCTACCAGTCTTTTTGTAAAACTTTTTCATTCTCATTGAGATCATGGCTACTTGCCACTTCAAATCCATTTCTTCTAGGTCATATTCATCAATCTGTTCCAAGTCCTCATGATCCAGTTGAGGGCAACTTGATTGATTAGCAAGTAATGAGTATGATGATGTTTGTTCATACTGTGAGTTTTGACCAGAAGGATTGGGAACACAATAAGTGGTACTAACTTCATTAGTACTGTTGGTGTTCTTAGAGACAAATGCTACATTTTGCGGGCTAGAGGATGATGCAGTAGAGCCTTTTACATCACTCTCAAAGACTCTTAGATTATTGTACAAATCATCAAAGCTGAGACTGTCCACTCCTGGTTTGGTCCTCATAATTAAGGAAACTTGTGACCAGGCAGAAGGTAGAGATCTTAGGAATTTTTGATTTGCATCCTCAGTGGATACACCTGCTCCATGAATCTCTAATTGACTCAGAAGACTTTGGAACCTGTCATAGCCTTTGTGAAGCCCTTCTGTGTTGGATACAGAGAATCCTTCAAACTGTTGCTTCAAGATATACTTCTGCATCTTCTTGGATTTGTCATTTCCACCAAATCTAGATTTGATGGCATCCCACATCTCTTTTGCATCAGTCATCTTATGGAATTTAGCAAGATGATCTTCTGGTAGAGCCATAAGCAAGGTGGTCCTTGCTTTTCTCTCTCTTTCTCTGGCTACAATTTCTTCTGCAGTTCTGGGAGGCAAAACCTTAATTTGTCCTTGTGTATCTGTAGTGATTGATACAGGACCATTCCCATTTTGTATAACCTCCCAGATTGGATAGTCTGTATGGGCCAAATAGTGTTCCATTTTCATAGCCCATATATCATATTCTCCCTTTTTGAGAATAGGCAGCTTGATGGTTGATACTGTATGAGGAGTTTGTTGTGTTGGTGTTTGTGATGATGATGGTGGAGGTGGTGGTGGTGGTGGAATTTCATCTTGTGATCCAGACATGTTTAGTTTTGTAGGATGGAGATGTATAACTGGATTTGTTTGTTCTTCTTATTCAGAGTTTCTCACAGGCTCTGATACCACTTGTGAGTCCCTTGTTGAATAGATCTCTGCAGCCTATTAAGGATGATAGCCAAGATGTATAAATACAGTTGACTATGTAGAAACACTGATTATGAATACTATGTGTTAATGCGGAATCTTAACACAAGTACTAAGAAGAACAATGAAAAACTAAATAATAATTTCTATTAATCTGCTTTGAGTGATTACAGATTACTAACTATGAGATATGATTTGATTATATGAGATGTATCGTGAACTGATATCTCTAACTATGCATGAGGGTTCCTTTTATAGACCAAGGATAAACCCTAACAGACTTACAAAATGCATAAAAGATAATACATATCTTTTCCTATGATATCTCATACATATCTTTTAAACGGTACTAACTATTTTCTTCTAACGATACTAACAGACTAAGCAGTACTTAACACTTTGTACTGTCAGTACTAACTATAACTATCGGTACTAAATATTATCACTAACGGTACTAAGTCAGAAATGAATAATTCCTAACATCTTATAATCATCGAGTAACTTGTTGTACACCAAGTTATTAGCTACTAATACAATGAGCTCGTGACACCGACACATTTAGACCGCACATAGTGCATAAGAATAATAATAATAGTCAACATTTTCCCCCGTTAGTTCGGTACATTGCCACGTACTTACTTAAATCTCAATACAAATATGTCCGTACATTGGGAGTTCCACAATGGATGCATCCCCAAACACCGAACCAGGTTGTCAAGCCCATAGATCTATTAATTGTATTAGCGTCTGCCCATCATAAGCAATTAACGGTTCACGATTGGGGTCTTTTGGCAATAAGTACTCATGCATTTAATCAATTTATCGGGTCCAGCATACCAAAAAACTACTTGTGTTCGTTTTATAAAACTAGCATGTATCTCCCTCGCGGGGTTTAACAAAATATTTAAATTTGTAAATGCAAGGCTATGAACTCACCATAAATAGAAGCAACGCCAATCGAGAATCACAAAAAGGTAAAACGCCAGAAATCAACCACGACCTATTAATATAAATAATATATTATAAATATTCAATTAACATAAAATTATGCAACTTATTAATTATAGTATGTAGTTTTGTTCATTAGGTAATCCATGTAATCCATACTTCACTTTATTATTTTTTCCAGATGGTTTACTTATTTTCTGAAAATTACGTCGATTCACTAGGCAACTATTACCGCTTAACGACTGTACCAATACCTCAACACTTGCATATACTCATTCTACAGTTTCATAAACTTCTTAACATACTACCACACTTTCCCCAAGGTTCTAAGTAAATTTTACCTTCGTTAACTCTAGCTTATCGTAACTAGCTCCGAAACATGGCCTGTGAAAGTTAGCAAAGTTTTGCAACAAGCAGGTGCCCTTAAATAATATATACAAATCTGAAAACAAATACAAGTAGCTCCCACATATAATGTACAATCTTAGTTTTAATTTCATCCAAAAATATTATGTTTTGACCCCCTGCTCCACAAACATCTTTACCAATTGAATTTCTTGGCAGCCTAATAACAGTTTTAACACTTAATCTTGTACAAAGGGTTTGACTAACTTTTACATCTTAAAAATTGATGAGGCCTAGTTCGTTTGGAAGTAGACTCGAAGTAGATAACTTTAGGGTCCTGAAATTTGTCAAAACCAATTCCTGAAATTTGTCAAAACCAAATTCGGATATGGAAACTGCCATTTTTCTAAATTTTTCCAAAACCAATTCCAACTAAAATCGCCATCACTTTTCGTTTTTAGGAGTTAGAAGCTCTAATTTATACCAAAACGATCATTGGAACGATCTCTACCATTCTAAATCCTAAAATCTCAGATTACAACACTCTAAATCACGCCAAAACTAACCTAAACTTTCTGGTCTAATTAGGAGTTATAAAACCCCATCAAATCTTCAATTTTTCGCACTAATATCACATTCCACAATTTCAAACTAACCTATATATTCCACTAAACCTAATTGATTATCCACAACATTCATAATCCAACAATTTCCTTTTTCACAATTTCACCATGGATTCCCAATTGACCAAAAACTAACATGCATGTATATAATTCTTTATAACTTTGAAAATTAAATAAAAAGGAAGAAAAATAGCTTACAATGTAATCACAATAGAAGGAGGATCAAAAACAATAAACCCTTGGGGTTTATATGTTCGGCCGAACCAACAAGGGAGCAAGAAAAACCCGAAAAATCCAACTTTTGTGCACCCAATTCTTGTATACTATCTTCTTAATCAAACCTTACTAGTATCTAACCCTTGAATTCACCTAAATCACCAATCTTGAAAAATTAGAGATTTACAAAACCTTCTTGCATGTTTAATTTTTTTGAGGGGAAAGGTTAAGGGTATTTTTATGAGCAATTTGGTATATGATTGAGGTGTTTTGGTGAAGATTTGAAGCTTGAATTGGCGGATTTAGGGTGTTGTTGTTCGACAGAGAGGAGAAAGAACATATGTATGTTTTTTTTATCGTTGAAAAAATAAAAATATGGGAAGTGTGTGTGTAAGTTTCGGCTAATATATAAAGGGTGTTTGTTTGTTCGGTTGTAAAAAAAGGAAAGTGGGCTTGGGTTTTTATAATTAAATGTAAGGCTTATAAAAATATGAATGAGTTTGGTAAATAAAAATTATAAGTGTTGGGTTTGGGGCTTGTGTTTCCGAAAATCAAAAGATGGAAGAAGCGGCTTCGGCCTAATTTTTGTTAAACGCTACACTTTTTAAGTTCGGCTCTAAAAATTTAACTCGACTCGCTAGTTTTTATAAAAACATAATTTTTAAATTCGGTTCGGCCTGACTCAAATATAATATTTTTAAATAATAAATAAGTGAAAATATAATAAATAAAATTTATAATTTTCATAATAACAAATACAAGATTTTCGTTGATTTCTCGTATCTGAAAATAAATTATTAAAAATAAAATATAAAATACTTGAAAAATTTAAATACGATTTTTAAAAAAACGACTGAAATAAATAAAATGAGAATTATTTAAGATTTAGAGAATACTTATAAATTCAGAATAAGTAGTGACCTTAAATACGGGGTTTTACACATTTTGCTAAAGAATGCAGAGCTCCAAGAAATCAAGACTACAAGATTAAGGAAAGCACAAGAAGGACTGCGCCTGTAGAAAAATCCACTTCCACAACTTTGGTGTCATGTGATGGTCTTGGTGGGTATGAATGGAGTGATCAGGCAGAGGAAGGACCTAATTATGCACTCATGGCTTACTTATCTTCAAGTTCTGACTCAGAGGTATCTAACAATTCAAATTGTTCAAAATCTTGTTTGAAAACTGTTGAAACCCTTAAATCTCAATATGATCAACTACTTAAATATTTTAAGAAATATGAGTTAATGGTTCTAGCTTATAAGTCAGGATTAGAGTCAGTAGAAGAGAAACTTGAAGTTTATAAGGCAAATGAGTCTATTTATTCACAAGATATAAAGGTCTTAAAATTTGAAAATGAATGTAAAGATATAGTTAAGAGGACTCATGAAGAAGCTAAAATCAGCTCAAAAAAGAAAAAGAGGAATTCAAATTTAAATGTAAGCAAATTTAAAAATGCAACTATAAGGCCTAACAAAACCCCCACTTCATAGAAAGTTAGATTGTTGACAACTGCAAGAAAGGCTTAGGCTATAATGCAGTTCCACCTCCCTACATAGGAAACTTCATACCTCCAACACCTGACTTGTCTTTTACTAGTTTAGATGAGTTTGTTAATAAGCCTGTAGTTAAGAACAGAAAGTCTGATGAAGAAGTGTCTAAGGTAGTTAGGAAGTCTAATGATTCTCTAATTATTGAAGATTGGGTGTCAGATAGTGAGGAAGAAAATGTGTCTCAAACTAAAACTGAGAAGAAAACAGTTAAGCCTAGTATTGCTAAGATAGAGTTTGTCAAACCTAAGCAACAAGAGAAAACTGCTAGGAAAGACTAGTTTAAAACAATTGAAAACATAGGCAAAACACTCACAGTCCAAGAGGCAATCAAAGAAATTGGAACAATATGATGTCTCAAAGACTAGGAAGCAATTTTGAGATGTTTAATAAGGCCTGTTATGTGTGTGGAAGTTTTGATCATTTGCAGGTTGACTGCAATTACCATCATAAATAGTTTCAAAAACAAAGGATGGTAAAACCTGTTTGGAACAATGCTCAAAGGGTGAATCATCAAAACTTTGCTAAAAAGACTCACCCCTGTGCTAAAAAGAACATGGTTCCAAGAGCAGTACTAATGAAGTCTGGCTTAGTATCAGTTAATACTGCTAGACAAGTTAATGCTGCTCATACAAAAACAACAGTGAATGCTGCTAGACCAAGTCATATCTTTCTAAAAAAAGCACATTCAACTGTTAAGCGGTCCATTCACAAGAAAATACAACATTTAAAAATGTAATTTAAATTCAGAGGGTTAATACTGTAAAAGGATAAAAATGTTAATACTGTTAGGCCAAAAGCAGTAGTTAATGCTGCTAGGCCAAAAGCAGTAGTTAATGTTGTTAAGGGAAATAATGTTAATGCTGTTAAGGCCTCAGCTTGTTGGGTTTGGAAACCAAAGACTAAAGTTTTAGACCATGTTTCTAAACATAACAGTGCATCAATCACCCTAAAGAAGTTTGATTATATTGATGCACAAGGCGATCTAAGTAAGTGATGCTTGGGTCCCCCTAAAAGAAACTAATTTTCTTATATAATGTGCAGGGCAATCCACAAATGGATTTACATGATCAAGGAGTGATTGATAGTGGATGCTCAAGGCACATGACATGGAACATGTCCTATCTTACAGACTATGAAGAGATAGATGGAGGATATGTTGCTTTTGGAGGGAACACCAAAGGAGGGAAAATCACAGGAAAACGTACCATTAAAACTGATAATCTAGATTTTGAAAATGTGTATTTTGTGAGAGAGTTAAAGTTTAATCTCTTTAGTGTCTCACAAATGTGTGATAAAAAGAATAGTGTTCTTTTTAATGACACTTAAATTTATTGTTTTATCCCAAACTTAAAGTTAATTGAGAAAGTCAAGTTTTACTAAGTTCCTAGAATAGAACAATTATGTATAAGTTTGATTTAAAGAATATAGTTCCTAAAAGAGGTTTAACTTGCCTATATGCAAAAGCCACATCTGATGAATCTAAACATTGGCATAAAAGGCTAGGTCACTTAAATTTTAAAACCATGAATAAATTGGTTAAGGAAAATCATTGTAAGAGTTTTACCTTCCAAACTTTTTAAAATGAATCAAACCTATGTTGCCTTGACAAAAGGGAAAGATAGCATAGAGCCACTTAAACCATAATAGAAAACTCAATCAGTCTCCTTAACATTTTGTTTCAATATGGACTTGTTTGGTCCAACATTTGTAAAAAGTCTTATGAAGAAAATGTATTTCCTAGTTGTCCACAGATAATTTCAGTAGGTTTACATGGGTTTTTCCATTCTAGCTACTTAGTTGGCAATCCTTAAGTCCTTTATAACTGGTTAAAGAAAAACTATATAAGTCACAAGGTTAAGGTGATTAGATGTGATAATAGGACTGAGTTCAAAAACAAAGAGATGAATCAGTTTTGTGAGATGAAGGGTATTTTGAGACAATATAGTGTAGCTAGAACTCCTCAACAAAATGGAGTTGGTGAGAGGAGAAATAGGACACTAATTAAAGCTCTAAGAACAATGCAGAGCTGATTCTAAGTGCCAACTATGTTTTTGGGCGAAGCAGTTAATACTAGCCTGCTATGATCAAAATGAGTGTTAGTAGTTAAGCCTCATAACAAGACCCCCTATGAACTTTTTCATGGTAGAACACCAACTTTAAGTTTTATGAGACCCATTTGGTGTCATGTTACCATCTTAATACATAGATCAACTAGGCTAATTTAAATGTAAGCTGAAGAGGTTTCTTTGTAGATACTCTTTGAATAGTAAAGCTATAGAGTATTCATAGTAGAGACAAGGATAGTTGGAAGATAAAAAAAAAAACATGCCATATTAGGTTTAGTGTATAGTACACCTATTTTTTGTTGTAGGTAGTGGAATCAGATAGAGCTAATTTAATATTTAGATGCACTAACAAGAATAATGAATTATGAGCCAATTGTTGCAGATACACAGTCTAATGGGTTTGTACGGATCAAAGCATGTGATAATGCAGGTAAGCTAGAAGGAGACAAAACTATGTCCTTACAATAATGTACAATATTGCTTACCATTATGGCTTGCTGATCCACCATATTCCCAAGATCCAAAGATTTCTCAAGATGATGGATCCAACCTTCAAGTGAGTTGGAAAGTAGTATGATGAAGATTCAAGAAAAGATAGTAAGGTAATATATAAGGAGAAGGAAGATAATGTTAACAACACTAACAATGTTAATGCTGCTAGCACAAATGAAGTTAATGTTGTTGGTGGAAAAACAAGCATTGAACTTCTACTTGATCTAAATATGCTTGAATTGGAAGATTATAGCATATTTAAAGATGATGAAGATGTTGGTGCAGAGGCTGACATAAACAATTTGGATACAACAATCCAAGTCAGTCCTATTCCAACTACAAGAATTCATAAGGATCATCCTCTTGATCAAGTGATTTGAGATTTGCAATCAACTATACAAACAATAAAGATGTCAAACAATTTGGAGGAACATGGGTTTGTTAGTACTATTCAACAAAGAATAAACCATAAAGACCTTCAAAACTGCTTGTTTGCTTGCTTGTTATCACAGGAAGAGCCCAAAAAGGTAATTCATGCATTGAACGATCCAGGATGGATAGAGGCTATATAGGAAGAGCTTTTACAATTCAAGTTACAAGAAGTTTTGACTTTAGTGGATTTACCAAATAGAAAAAGGGCTATAGGCACTAAATGGGTTTTCAGGAATAAAAAGGATGAAAAGGGAATTATGATAAGAAATAAAGGAAGATTGGTTGCTCAAGGGTACACACAAGAAGAAGGGATTGACTATGATGAAGTCTTTACCCTTGTTGCAAGAATTGAAGCAATTAGGCTATTTTTAGATTATGCTTCATTTAAAGACTTTATGGTGTATCAAATGGATGTAAAAAGTGCTTTTCTCTATGGGAAGATTAAAGAAGAGGTGTATGTATATCAACCACCAGGATTTGAAGATCCAGACTTTCCTGATAGAGTATACAAGGTTGAAAAAGCACTGTATGGATGACATCAAGCTCCTAGAGCTTGGTATGAAACTCAACCTTGTCAACATATCTGTTGGACAATGAGTTCCAAAGAGGGAAAATTGACAAGACCTTATTCATCAAAAGGCACAAAGGTGATATTTTGTTGGTCCAAGTTTATGTGGATGATATCATCTTTGGTTCAACAAAGAAGGAGCTATGCAATGCATTTGAGAAGTTGATGCATGAGAAATTTCAGATGAGTTCTATGGGAGAACTTACATTCTTCTTGGGATTACAAGTACAACAGAAGAAGGATGGCATATTTATTAGTTAAGATAAATATGTTGATGAAATTTTAAAGAAATTTAGGTTTACAGAAGCCAAGACTGCAAGCACACCAATAGGAACTCAAAAGCCTTTGCTCAAGGATGAAAATGGTGAAAAAGTGGATATTCATATGTATAGGTCAATGATTGGTTCATTGATGTATCTTACATCTTCAAGACCTGACATCATGTTTGCAGTGTGTGCCTGTGCTAGATACCAAGTCAATCCAAAGGTTTCACATCTTCATGCTGTGAAAAGGATTTTTAGGTACTTAAAAGGTCAACCAAAATTGGGCCTTTGGTATCCAAAAGATTCTCCTTTTAATTTGGTAGCATACACTGATAGTGATTATGCTAGAGCAAGCTTGGATAGGAAGTCTACAACAGGAGGTTGTCAATTTCTTGTTAAGTAAGATTATATCATGGCAGTGCAAGAAATAGACAGTGGTTGAAAATTCCATCAACAGAAGCTAATATGTGGCTGCTTCAAGTTGCTATGGACAAGTGCTTTAGATTTAGAATCAACTACTTGATTATGGGTATAATTTTATGCATACCAAGATCTTTATTGACAATAACAGTACTATTTGCATAATTAAAAATCCTGTTTTTATTCAATAACTAAGCATATAGAGATCAGACATCATTTTATTAGAGATTGCAATGAAAAGAAATGATTCAAATGGACCAAACATCCATATTTGACAATAATATTGCAGATTTTACTTACAAAAGCTTTTGATTTAAGTAATTTCATATATTTATTGATTTGCTAGTATTGAATCTTTAATTCTTAAAGTCTTTTAACTCTTAAGTATTTGTAGATTTTTATGTTATGAATTAGTATTGTTATTCATGTCATTAAAAGTTTCTGCTGTTAAGTATAATTAGAACTACTGGTTATACTTAGAGGGTGTTTGTTTGAGGGGTATGGAATGAGTTTGATTTCCAATAAATGTGTTTGGTTAAATCAGTGGGCCCACATATTTGATTTCAAACCCTCAAATAAAGGTTATTTCCATACCACTCTAGTTAGTGGGTATACTCAATCCCATACCACCCTCTTATGAAATCCATACCCATAATCATTCCAAGCAATAAAACAAACGGGCCCTTAATACTGCTGAGTTAATACTGTTAGTTATACTTAATATTGCTGGTATAATTAATATTGTGAAAATTCCTATGGCTTGTGTTTTCTTGGTTTTTGGACTAACATGTTACAGGAAAAGAAAAGAAAAGTGTTAGATTGATGACAGAAAGAGAGCTGTGTAAAAACAGACAGAGTGATTTGGTGAGAAAAAGAATTGAGAGAAGTGGTGAGTTGAAAAACAGAAAGAGAGTTGAATATATTAAAAACAGACAGAGTGATTTGGTGAGAAAAAGAATTGAGAGAAGTGGTGAGTTGAAAAACAGAAAGAGAGTTGAATATATTAAAAACAGACAGAGTGTTTGGAATGGAATTGGAGTTAATACTGGTGACTCAAAGTTAATGCTGCTAGGCATAAACTTACTGCTGCTGGTGAAAGTTAATGCTGCTAGGCATAAACTTACTGCTGCTGGTGAAAGTTAATGCTGCTAGGCATAAACTTACTACTGCTGGTGAAAGTTAATGCTGCTAGGCATAAACTTACTACTGCTGGTGATGGTTAATGCTGTTGAGGGTATTTTCATAAATACTTTGATTAAGGGTTTCAATCACTCATTTAATCGATTTCACTCTTTCATATACTCTTTAATCATAAACCCTAACTCAATTTTATCATCCATCATCAAACCCAACACCAACGACGACTCTAACGTTTTGCTGATACTCACAACATGGTCGCGTTCTTGTCTAAACCCGCAGAAAGTGAAGGGTTTGAACAAATTGTGGATTTCTTGAATGCACACCTTATTAAGCATGCATTAACGGTTAATCCTACAATCTATACTTCGTGTATTGAACAATTCTGGGCTACTGTCAAGGAAAAAAATATCAATGGGGAAGTACAGTTACAAGCCCTAGTGTATGGATAAAGATAAAAAAAAAAAAAAGAAAGATAATCATAACCGAATCAACTGTGAGAAGAGATCTTCAACTAGAAGATGCTGAAGGTGTTGATTGTCTACCCAATGCTACCATCTTTGAACAATTTGCATTAATCGGGTATGAGCAGGTTTTACAAAAACTCACTTTCTATAAAGCATTCTTTTCCCCACAATAGAAATTCCTTATTCATACTGTTTTACAATGATTAAGTCCAAAAACAACTGCATGGAATGAATTTAGTAGCACTATGGCTTCCCTGCAAGATATCGTGCTTAAGCTACAACCAGAAGTTTAACTTTTCAAAGTTTATTTTTGAAATTATGGTGAAGAACTTAGATAATGTGGGCAAAATTTTGATGTATCTAAGGTTTGTACAAGTCTTTTTGGATAAGCAACTGGAAGGGATGTCAAATCATAATAGGATTTATGTTACACCCTCTCACACTAAGAAGATTTTTGGAAACATGAGAAGGGTAGGGAAAGGTTTTTCTGGAAGGGAAACACCCTTATTTCCAACAATGGTGGTACACAATCAAGAAGAAATGGGTGAAGGTTCAGCAATTCCCACTGATCCCCATCACACACCCACTTTTATTCAACCATCTCCTCAACCTCAAAAGACTCAAAAACCTAGGAGGCCTAAGAAGAAGGACACTTAGGTACCTTAGTCTAGTGTTCCTAGTGATAATGTTGCAGATGAGGCTGTCTATAAGGAGTTGGATGACAGTTTGGTGAGGGCTGCCACTACTGCTTCTAGCTTAGAAGCAGAGCAGGACAATGGTAACATAACTAAGACCCGATCCAAGGCAACACTTAATGAACCAAGTTCCTCAGGAACTAGTTCAGGTAGTGGTCTTAGGCGCCAAGAAACCATGGGGGATACAATTGCTCAAACTAGGTTTGAGAATGTATCTAAACTTTCCAATGATCCACTGCTCTCAATATAAAAAAAAAAAGAAAAAAAAAAAAAAAAAAAAAAGGAAAAAAAAAAAAAAAAAAAAAAAAAAAGAAAAAAAAAGAAGGAAAAGGAAAAAAAAAAAAAAAAAGAAAAAAAAAATAAAAAAAAAAAGGAAAAAAAAAAAAAAAAAAAAACAAAAAAAGAAGAGGTAACAACACTTTCGAAGTGGTGAGGATAGTCTGAAACTTAATGAATTGATGGAACTATGTACCAATTTACAACAAAGGGTTCTTGATTTGGAGACTACAAAGACCACTCAAGCTAAAGAGATTGTTAGTTTAAAGAGGAGGGTCAAGAAGCTTGAACAGAAAAAGAGGTCAAGTACTTATGGGCTTAAAAGGTTATACAAAGTTGGTCTTACAACTAAGGTAGAATCCTCTAGAGATGAAGAAAGTTTAGGTGAGGATGCATCCAAACAGGGGAGTATAAATGCTATTGATGCTGATGAAGACATTACCCTGGTTAATGATTAAGATGATGCTGATATGTTTGATGTGGACACTTTGACTGGTAGAGAGTGTTAGCAGAACCAAAGTTGGTATGTTAACAGATGTGAATGTTGACTGTTGATTAGATACTTTGGCTCAAGCACTTGCTGCTTTGAAAAGTGTAAAACCCAAGGTAAAAGCCAATGTTATAGAAGAACCAAGTGTACCAGTTAGTGCTGCCAGTACAAAGGTTAGTGCTGCTACAACTACAACAACTGCTACAATTCCAACTCCAAGGAAAGGAATTATCATTACTGAGCTGGGTACATCTACAACAACAACAACAATTTCTTCACAACTGATTTGATGACAAATAGTCTATATATAATTAAATATATATCCTATATATCTCAAACTAATTATAGTATAGTGAGTATCCCGTTTGATAAAAATTGCTTGAGGATAAACAATTATTTATTTCCCAGATGTCGTATCCCGTCGAAGCGTGAATTGAGAATCTCGTTTAAGTTCGTGATCGCGTGATTTGAATAATCATGATTTTTAATTTGGAATCTATTTCTACTAATCAAACGCAAATGCAAGTAAAGGCAACTAAAAACTAAAGCAATTAAAGATTAAAGCATGAAAACGATTAACGGGAATCCTAAAACGCGACTAATAAACCTAAATTATCAAATTTTAACCCTAAAAATGCAAATTTAATTTCTAAAAGTCCTAAATGATAAAAAATAATTTTAGAAAAAAAGAATTATATTTTTTTGACTTTTATTTAATTTTTTATGAATTAAAAACTAATTTAATCTAAAAATATTATAAAAAATGTTAAACTAATTTATAAAATTCTAGAAAAATTAAAGAAAGTACTTTTATCTATTCTAAGCTTAAGAAAAATAAAATGGGTTAACCAGCTTATTTGAATAAGCTGGAAATAAGCAAATAAGCTTAATAAGCCAAAACTGAAAATGTGTATAATAAATAAATGGAGCAAGGGTCCTATGAAAAAGACCCAAGGGCGCAATGGTAAATGTGTGTGTGTGTGTGAAGGTGAGGTCGCAGGTTCGAGTCCTAGACCTTACCTTTTTGAAAAAAATATTTTTTTAATTTCTTTTTTAAAACAGCTACAGTTTAGACAAAAATAAGCACTTTAAAAAAGGAACTTTTTTCAGAAACTTAAAATAAGCCATAAATAAGCTTGAACAAGTCACAGATTGACTTTAAAGCTTAAAAGCTTTAAGTCAAAACTGATTTTGCTTAAGAGCTGTAATAAGCTCAAACCTAGGCCAAATAAGCTACAAGCACCTTAATCCAAACTTAATAAGAAAATATAAACCTAATATAAGCTCTTCAATAAGCTGGAAAGCTCGAAAATTAAATAAGCCATTATTGTGAAAAGCTATGAAAACAGATTATAAAGGCACTTTTAAGCTAATTTTTAAGCTAGTTAAGCTATAAGCTAATGTCTAAAACTTCAAAATAGATTTAGCTTGAACTACAAAGAACTAGATTAAGCAATATTTAAGCATTATGGATCACAATTAAGCTAGAATAAAAGCTAATGAAAATGGCAGTTAAGGCAGATTTTGTGTATTTGGGTTTTTCAAGTTTTTATAAAAGACTAAAGTACTAACTGCAGCCTATATTTAAGCTACTAAATAAGTTTTAAATCCCAAACTAAGCTCAAACAGATTGAGCTTATACAACAATAAGCTAGTGCACTAATTATCAGAACCTAAAACTTCTATTTACTTATCTAAACCTGAGATTGAAAAGTGACTTTTAAGCTTTTAAAACTGAAAACCTGAACTTGTAACAGTTTTTTTACGAAAACCACAAATGAAAATACAGACCTATTACACTTTGTTTCTACTGCATATTAGGACCAAAATGAACCATAAACAAGACCTTAAAAATAGATTAAAACAAATCTTATATAAGAGCAGTTTGAGTAAGTTTCAAAACAACAGATTCTAAGAAATGATAGACTAAACCTTAAAACTGAATTTTAAAACTTAAGAACTCCAATAAACTAATATTTAAGCTTAATTTAGGCTTAACAAGATTGATTAAAAGGTAAAGAGCAAACTAGCAGTACTAACTCAAGTTAGTACTGCTAGTGCCAAACACCCTTTAAGTATTAAGAAAACCATTTTTAGCTTAAAAACATATTTATTAAAGCAATAAAACTTAAAACAGATTAAGATCTAAGTATATGAATCACTTTTAAGCAATATTCAACCACAAATAAGCAACTAATCATTATCTAGAACCTAAGCAAAATTTTTTGTTTTGGCTTTTCTAAAACTATTTATATAAAAACTAGATCTAATGTTTTCTAAACTATAAGCTGACAATAATAAGCAATAATAAGATAAAATAAGCAGAAACAAGCACTAGTAAGTAATAACAAGCAACAGAAATAAGCTAAAACAATTTTAAGCTATAAAATGAGATATGAAGAGTACCTTGTCCTTTGCTCAAAACAAGGACTTATAATGCTCTTTAGAGCTTAATCTACAAGCTCCAGCTTGTTAGAAACAAGCTGGTGAGGTCCATAAGCCCATCCTTATTTGGCTTATCTTCCAAAAGTTAAGCTGAGGTAATTTTGAGTGTGATTTAAGGTGAATGACTTATTCAGTTTAGCTTAAGACAAGCCAAACTAAATAAAGGCTAGCTTATTAAGTAATCAAGAGCTTATTAAGCTTATTATGTTATATCCAAACACATGTTTAACAAAATTTCTTAAAGTAAAAAATAAATTAAAAGGCACAATTTAAAGGAACTGATACTTTTATTAATATTGAAATGTTTACAAGCTTTTAAAAGAAGAAATACATTAAAACAAAACAATAAGCTAAAAAAACTACACTAATAAGCTGCTAAAATTACTATCAGCTAGATTCCACATCTCTGTGTGAGTGAGCCTCCTTTTATAGATGAGAGGAGAATGATCCAAAACCTAGAGGAGCGTCCGAAGCCTTCAATCTCGTCCATTCATTCCAAACCAATCATTGGGAGCCCTTGATTTCAGTGCCATAAGATCGTCCAATCAAATTTATCAGGATCGCCAGCGTGGCCTGCCAAAAATGTCATTGTGTGCGTCATATCCATCTATAAGGGTTAATTTACATTTAAGTTGGGTTAATTGGGTGTCAGAGGTGCAGGGTGAGATTTGGGACGAAGGGTAAATAGTAAAAACCATCTTTCCCGCTTTTTTTTATACTTTGTTTGACCAACTCTTTGACTCGGGTTATAGAAGTTGGGCTTTGACTTGAATTTAGGCCAAGATTAATGGATCATGGATTTATGGATTGGATTGTTTAATAAAGGCTTAAGGTTTTATAAGTATTATTCTTAATGGGCTGATCCGGCCCAATAAAATGGGTACGGGTTGGTCCATTAAGGGTAAATATGCCTTAGGCTTTGATTTCTTGCACTTTTTCCATTCCCGTGCTTGGTTTTGTCCGTATTTGATTTATTTTTGTCCTTTTTGTGACATATTCATACATGCAAGACACAATTAACGAAATACACATATACAATGCATTTTATGTAGTTTTTGGTCATGTATGTGGTCTTTATACTCGTTTTATTTGTAAAAGGATGTGTAATTTAAGCACATACCAAAATCTCCCATACTAAGCTATTGCCGTGTCCTCACGCAATGTCATAAACACACTTAGAAAACCAAAAATGTCAACCCCCTTAGACTATTTACCTTGAAAAGTAGCTAAGTGTTCATCTAAGATGAATTAATAATCAATAGTTTTTGATAAGCCACCGTTTAACCCATTTATATGCATTTTATTATATCATACACTAAAACATTAAGGTCACGGAACAAGAAACTCAAAAAGGAAAAATCATCGTCCCTTGAATTTTCACCGCCCCAAACCAAGCATAAAAAAAATCATGTTAAATACAGAGTTAAGATGCTAACACTACACAAAATACTAATAGTGGAATGCATAGCTAATATTCTGCTCCCTATATTCCTAAAACATCTAAAGGTTTTTATTATTTATTATTATTGGTGATAAATAAATTAAATTCTTATTCATATAAAGTAAACCCCGGTTTAGACCACAAATAGTTTGAAATCCTTTCCTAAAGAGACGATATGGTGAGAATAAGGTCCACATTAAGGTTCTAATTTCGCCAGCAATTATAGGGGTTATCCTTTTGTTTCATCCGAAAGAACTCAGCAACGAGTCTAGAGACGGAAGCTTTAATTAGATGAACCCCGAGTCAAAATATGCTTTTATTATATTATGTATTGCAACATTATTAAACCTCGGTCCCTTTAAATAACGCCATATCGGTATGCAAGCCCGACCAAGGTCCAGGAGGTCTTATATCGACCTCGGTATCCTTGACCCATTTTGAATGGCTTCAACATCGGTTGTGAGCCAGCATGATGCAGCAAACTTTTATCATTCTCGAATAATTATTCTTACTTGGGCCTTCTTTTAAGACTTGCCACATCGGTTATGAGCCGGAAAGAGGCAGTAACATTTATCCAGAAAGCCCACAGATTTTATATTATATTAATAATACCCTCCACCCTTTAAACGACTACCACATCGGTTGTGAGCCGGCAAGAGGTAGTGGTCTTATTTCGGCTTCGGTTTATTACATAACTATTATTATTATAGCCAAATTTCAAGTCCTGTGGTCTTTTAACTACCTAGACAACCTGTAGCGAGCCGTCAGGAATCGGTAGCCTATTTCCCCACAACACTGGATAGAAACCCGATTGTACCTTATTTCACAGAAGGAACTCTACAAAGTGTTTTTTAATTTTTTAAACTAAGAAACACAGAAAACCAAAACAACTTTAATTATTCAACCATTATAAAATAAACGTTTATTAAGCTGATGGGAGCAAAAAGCCACAATTAACCTCTATGAGCTCTAAAGATATCCAACTACTCCATGTTTAGCATCTAACTTATATAAAACTCTATCATTTTTTGTTCTTTGCAAATTTAAAATCTTTACTAAAAAGATCCGCGAATGCTTTTCTAAATAAAACAAGTATTTGCATAATTTAAAGTCTATCATGTAAACTTTGCAAACTCTTGGCTTTTTCAAGCTAGAAGCTCGCGTTTAAAGGCTTCATGTATAAAAGACAAGCAAAAGCTAAAATTAAATAAAGTAAATGGGCAAGCGATAGCGCAAAATTCTCGATTCAGTCAAAAATTTATACTTAAAAATACCAAACTACGTCAAAGCATATAACTATTTGTTGAAAATTTTTTTAATTTTGGCATAAAATCACATATTTTTTGTGGAAAAACGGGGTTACGTGATGACAAGGCAAATGCAAGTAAGATCAAATCGAAAGATCCCCACATACTAGAACTACACATTTTCCTCAATGTAAGACTGTCACCCCATACTAATTTTAAGGACTAATCCAAATATTAAGGGGTCTCTACGCAAATCTAAAGTCGTTTATTAATTATGTTAATAGATAAACGTTAGTCAATAAGATCTAGGATATCAGGTTCCCATAAATAAGCACGCGAAGGATAGAAGATCGGGTGAACGATGGACAAAACCACGAGCACGAGAGTCTTCATAATCCGGGCAATCCTGGACATAAAACACAAAACACGAAACACAAGAAAGGAAGAGGCGAGCCTCCTCACATCACACTTATTCATAATTATTATACTAATATACTACTACTAGGGATAAGCATGGGTTGCCACCCACGAAGCGCTTGTTTTTGTTAACCGAGTCACGAGCCTGACTCGACCCCGAATTTAGTGGTCCATGGGGAAAGTTTGGAGATCCGGGACAACCATCGGTGGTATGTCCCCTCCAAAATAGTGCTTAAGTCTATGACCGTTCACCTTGAAATTTGGTCTGTCGGTTTGAGATAACTCGATGGTTCCATAAGGGAGAACTTGAGCAACGGTGATTGGTCTGGTCCAACGGGTTTTGAGCTTTCCCGAGAAAGTCTTTAATCAAAAATTGAAGAGAAGAACTCGATCACCAACATTGAAAAAGCGGTTCTTAATCTTGGAGTCATGAATCTTCTTTTTTTACTTTGTAGATTAAAGAATTCTCGTAAGCCTGATCCCGGAGTTCATTTAATTCATTCATTTGAACTTTTCGATGATCACCCGCGGTCTTGAGGTCAAAATTTCAATGTTTCAAGGCCCAATAGGCCTTGTGTTCAAGTTCAATAGGAAGATGACAAGCCTTTCCGTACACTAGCTTATAAGGAGTGCACCCGATGGGTGTTTTGAAAGCGGTACGGAAGGCCCATAAAGCATCATCTAACTTATCGGACCATGAAGCACGATTTTCACCTACGGTCCTTTCTAAGATACGTTTCAAACCACGATTTGAAACCTCCACTTGTCCACTCGTTTGTGGATGATACGCGGTAGAAAGATGGTGAGTAACTCCATACTTAAGCATGACCTTTGCAAATTGGTCATTGCAAAAATGGGTACCGCGATCACTAATTATAGCACGAGGAGTTCCAAATCGGGCGAAGAGAGATTTTAAAATTTTAACGACAACTCGAGCATCATTAGTGGGGAGCGCTTTTGCTTCAACCCATTTAGACAAATAGTCAACGGCTACGAGAATGTATTTGTTCCCTCGAGAAGACGGGAACGGGCCCATGAAATCGATGCCCCATACGTCAAAGATCTCGCATACTTGAATTGCATTTTGAGGCATTTCGTCTTTTTGCGAGATTTTGCCTTGACGTTGACATGAGTCACAAGACTTAACCATGTCGTGGGCATCGCGATAAATCGTCGGCCAATAGAAACCAGAATCAAAGACTTTTTTAGCGGTGTAGTTCGCACCATGATGTCCCCCGGTGGGTCCATTATGGCAAGCCGTGAGGATATCAACGGCTTCTTGGCCGTGAACACATCGTCTAATCATTTGATCCGCACAAATCCTAAACAAGTAGGGGTCGTCCCAAAAATAATGCCTAACATCCTTAAAGAACTTTTTCTTTTGTTGGGACGACATCCCTTTTACAACGAAATTCCCCGCATGGTAATTTGCAATGTCGACAAACCATGGGGTACTAGAATCACCACGAAAAGATATCATTCCAAGGGTTTCGAGAGGAAATGTTTTGGTAATTTCCTTTTTCTCGAGATCATCTTGATGAGGATTTTCTAATCTAGACAAATGGTCGGCCGTAAGATTCTCCGCTCCTTTTTTATCACGAATAATGACATCAAATTCTTGGAGTAGGAGAATCCACCGGAGCGATCTCGGTTTAGCATCTTGCTTAGCAAGAAGATACTTGAGAGCCAAGTGGTCCGTATACACTATGGTCTTTGATAAGACTAAGTAAGGCCGGAATTTCTCGAAACCGTACACCACGGCTAATAATTCTTTCTCCGTAGTCGTGTAATGAGCTTGAGCATCCGTCATAGTCTTACTTGCATAGTGTATAGGCTAAAAATGTTTGGTCTTACGTTGCCCAAAGGCTGCACCTATTGCGTAATCACTAGCATCGCACATAATTTCAAATGGTAGGTCCCAATCGGGGGCAACTAAAATCGGGGCTTCGGTTAACTTCTTTTTTAAGTATATTAAACGCTACAATACATTCTTTTGAGAAAATAAACAGGGTTTCCTTTTCAAGAAGATGGGTTATCGACCGAGCGATTTTAGAAAAATCTTAAATAAATCGACGATAAAACCTGGCGTGACCTAAAAAACTTCGAACGCCTTTAACGAAAGCCGTATGAGTGGTAGGTTTAGCTATAACATCAAATTAGCTTTGTCACCTCAATCTCGACTTTGAAATCTTTGTCTAGAACAATGCCTTCTTTTACCATTAAAATGGCATTTTTTCCTAATTAAACTAAATAGTATCTTCGCACCGTTTGAGCATTTTGTCTAAATAGGAGAGGCATGACAAGAAAGAATCCCTAAAGACCAAGAAATCATCCATAAGGACCTCCATTGTTTCCTTGATCATATCGTGGAAAATGGCCATCATGCACCTTTGGAACGTGCCCGGAGCATTACATAAACCAAAAGGCATACGTCGGTAGGCAAACGTCCTAATAAGGGGTAAATACGAAGGTATTTCCTCTGTTCTTGCAGGCAATAGAATTTTGAAAAATATTTCGAGAATCCATCTAGAAAACAATAATATTCGTTTCCCGCGAGTCTTTCGAGCATTTGGTCCATAAACGGCAACGGGAAATGGTCTTTACGAGTCGCATCATTAAGCTTACGGTAGTCAATACAAACACGCCATCCCGTAACTAACCTAGTAGGTATCAATTCATTATCTTCATTTTCAACTACGGTCATGCCACCCTTTTTAGGCACACAATAAACAGGGCTTACCCACAGACTATCGGAGATAGGGTAAATCAATCCAGCATCAAGGAGTTTGATAACTTCCTTTTTGATAACCTCATGAATATTCGGATTCACCCTTCTTTGATGTTGAATCGCAGGTTTGAATTCGTCTTCCATTAGGATCTTGTGAGTACAAAAACTAGGGTCGATACCCTTAATGTCGGATATTTTCCATGCGATGGCCCGTTTGTGTGATTTAAGAACCTTTAAAAGGGCGGCCCTTTCTTCATCTTTTAATTCCTTAGAAATTATAACGGGTAATTTATCGGTTCCTTTTAAAAACGCGTATTCAAGATGAGACAGTAAATCCTTGAGCTCAAGCTCCGGAGGATCATAAATAGAAGATTGGATCATTTTAATTTCCTCAAAATGAAGTTCTTTCGGAAGGAGAGGAGGAGATGGATCATCATTTAATTGCTTCTCGAGTAGAAGAAGGTCTCCCTCCGGATTAAAGTTGGCATCATCAATTCTTGATGGAATTAAATCATTTGTAAGACAAGCTTCGATTTCTTCCAAAATGAAGTCACCTTCCTCAAAAGGTGTGAGAGAGAGGGAAGAAGTAGAAAGGATAGGATCTAATGACGGAGTATTATTTCCACTCGTAGAACTATCCGAGAATCCGAGCACTTCTTGAGCATACTCCTCACAAGTTATCTCGATGACATCGATTCGATTAATCGACACAACATCATTGTAAGAATATCACGAAGTTTGAACAACTTTAAAGGTTATGGCTTCATCATCAACTCAGAGAGTTAATTCTTCACCATAAACATCAATCAAAGCACGTGCCATCCTCAAAAAGGGTCTCTCGAGAATTAAGATAACCGAGGATCGACAATATAATCAACGACTACAAAGTTGGCCGAAAAATGGAACTTTCCTACTTTTACAAAGACATCTTTGGCAATACCGGATGAACTAGTAGTCGATCGGTCTGCAAGTTCAAGAATCATTTGAGTAGAAGTAAGTTCGGGGAGTGAGAGCTTCTTCCATATGGAAAGAGG
>BQNB010107829.1:0-23081 GCA_026074375.1 Tanacetum coccineum | reverse complement strand
TAAAATTCAGTAGGGTTATAGTTAACATATAGGTTAATATAGATTAAAACTTGCTTTCACATTTCTAGCTTATTTCTTAGGGTAATTTAATTTTAAAAGTTCATCAAAAGTCCTAAAAAAACCAAAAAAAAACAGTAGTAACTAAATCTTAGCTTTTAAACTTAGATTTCTAGCTTATAGTATTAGTTTTTATCATTTATATTTGTAGCTTATTAATAGAGTAATTAGATTTCAAAAGCTTAGCTTCTATCATAGCTTATAGAGCTTTTTAGCTTATTTAGATTTTGAGTTTTTAATGCTTATTTCTGAGTTAGCCTTTTAGATCATCAAATTAAGTTAGCTTATAGTGTTCTTAGCTTAGGTATCTTTTAAAATTTAGTTGCTAGGTATCATAAGCTATCTAGGACAGCTTTTGGTTTGTTATTTGGTGCTTATTTAGATCCTTTATGCTTATTTTAGTGTAAACAAGCTTTTAAGCTCTTAACAATCCACTTTCTGTAAACAGCTTTTTCATTAGCTTTTTTAGTGCTTATTTCTAGGTTTTAGCTTAAGCTTGTTTTATTAAAGTTGCTTAAAAAAGCTCAATCTACAACTTTTGTTCTTTAAGTTTTTAAAAATAAAATAAAAAAAGGGGAAGTGGAAATCGGGGGTGAGCAAGGCTCGAACCCCCGACCTCAACACCTCAACCCTTTATAACACACCACACACCACACACTACCGATGTGCCCTTGGGTCTTTTCTATTAGACTCTCACACAAGTTAATCTTTATACACGTTTTGGCCCAATAAGCCTTATAAGTTGTTCTAGCTTATTTCATAACTTATACAATAAGCTGTGATCTCGGGCTTATTTTTCCTAGGTTTTAATTAGTATAAGCTATTTTCTGTAATTTTTCTAGAAATTTTATAGTTCGTTTAGTATTTTTTAACATTTATTTTCATAAAAAACTTTAAAAAATCATAAAAAATAGAAAAATAATCAAAAAAATAAAAATCTTTTTTAGAAAATTTTCTTTTATCATAAAGATCATAGGAAAATTAGTTTTGCTTTCGTAGGGTCTAATTTACAAAATTTTAATTTTTAAAGAACGGGATTTGTCCTCGTTCTTATTTTTCGTGTTTTAACGCTCATTTCAACTCCATTTTTGTTCTAGTTTTCTTTAAACTTACTTTTTAGTCAAATAGAGTCCATTTAAAAAGAAAATTTTAAGTTAGGTTTATTTTTAGAAATTTAGAATTTTTGACCTCCGTTTAGGGGTCCCGTTTTGCGTTTACCGTTATTTGTCCTCGTGCTTAATTGTTATAATTTATTTATTTTAATTTTTAAAAAGTAGATAATCAAATCAATCTTTGTCTTCAATTCAAATCATTGTCCGAACATCAAACGTGGTTTCAATTTCACAAGTCGTTGGGGGATAACGACCCGGGAATCATACTTCCCGGTTTATATACATATTACATTATATATAATTGTGAAGATTTTCCTTTTTACCTTTGTCCTCAAGGGTAGTTTGGTAATTTTCCATCATATATTATATTTTATAATTACGTATATATAGATTCTCACGAATCAAGGATAGTGACTCTCATATGGAGGAGATCGACTTATTTCTTGCTACGGATGACTCGATGCCGTCGGGCATTGAGAATGACGACTATGACTCGGAAGGGGATATTCGTTCTCTAGAATAATTTCTTAACAATGATTCCCCTCCCTTCACGAAAATGAGTCATCTAATCTTGAACATTTTAATGATCCGTCATCTCCTCGTCCTCCTCCGGAACCACCGGATGTTGAGATTTGCTTAAATTTTGAGCCCGATACAGGTGTTTTGACAACAAAAGTGGTGAAGGGTATTTCTGAACACTATGTTTTTATGCCTAATATTTTACCCACCCTTCCCACCCTTGATCCGGATTCGGACTTCACTCCTTTTCAAGATTCCCTCGGATCCGGGAACAAGATTTTCGATCCAGAGATATTCATTGAAGTCCAATCCGAGACAATTTTATCATGGGATGAATTTTCTATCTCATTCATCCGTGATCCTCTTTCTCCATTGTTTGACACATTACTTCCATTTTCATCCGAAAATGAGGACAAAGTGTTCAACCATGGTATTCTTTCTTATCTTCTCGTATCTCAACGGGATAAAATCATTTTTGATTTTTCTAAGAACCCGATGATGATGTATGGAGGGGACATCCCTCTCTTGGATGTCCCGAATCTCCATTTCTATCCCCCTTGACCAAGCTCAAGTATGGGGGATCGAGTCAGGCTAAAGACTCAGTAAACAAAAATAAGCGCTTCGTGGGTGGCAACCCATGCTTATCCTTATATTAGTAGTAGTAATGAATAATATGACTTGAGGAGGCACGCTTCTTCTCTTTCTTGTGTTTGGTGCTTGTGTTTTATGTCTAGAGATTTCCCGAATTTTTGAAGATTCTCGTGTTCGTGGTTTGTCCATCGATCGTCTTCAAATCCTCTTCATAACTTGGGAATTCCATATCCTAATCATTATTGACTAACGTTTATCTTTTTGCATACTTAATAAACGGCTTAAGATTTACGTATATACCCGTTTCAAACATTAAGGACAATGTTTCGTTCTAGTATGGGGGGGTTATCTATCGATATGATTTACTTGCATGCTCACGCAACCTTGTTTTTACCTCTATATATATGCCTTTTTGAGAAAAATTTAAATTTTTTGTGTATAAACACCAATTTTTGGCTTTCCGTTGGTGAGAATAATAGTATATTTTTGACTTGACCGGGCGTGTTGAGCCCTATCTAGACTCCTTAACCATTATAAACTTTAGCTTTTGCTAGTCTTTTAAACAAAAAGCTTTAAAATGCGAATTCTAGCTTAATCAAGCCAAGATTTTGCAAGTTTCCATAATTGACTTTAAAAATGCAAAGCTAGTTTATTAGGCTAAGTATTCGCGGATCTTTTTATTAAAGATTTTAAATTTGCGAAGAACAAAAATTGATAGTGCAAAATATAAGTTGGAATGTTAAACGTGGAATAGTTGGATTTCTTTAAGGCTTATAGATATTAATTGTGGCTTTTTCTCCCATTAGCATGTTTCACTTATATGCATAAATGTTTAATAAGTAAGGTTGTCCAGTTCAATTTAATTTTTAGTAACTTTCCTTTGATTTGGAAGTCGATGATTCAAAATTTGGCTTATTATATGCTTCACATGTGTTATACCTTAAAGAGCCTTAGGGTATATGGTATGAGTAGAGTTAATCATTTTTATGGCTATAATAATAATAATTATGTAATAAACCGAAGCCAAAATAAGACTTCTGGATCATGGTCGGCTCGCATACCGATGTGACAGTCGTTTAAAGGGTGGAGGAAAGAATAATAATAAAAACTGTGGGCTGATAAAAGTTTGCTGCATCTTGCCGGCTCACAACCGATGTTGCAGTCTTCTAAATAAGGCACATAGTAATAATCCGAGACTGATAAAAGTTTGCTGCATCTTGACGGTTCACAATAGATGTTGCAGCCTTCTAAAAGGTCGAGGAAATTATCGAGGTCAAAATATGTTTGTTGCATCTTGTCGGATCACAACCGATGTTGCAGCCTTCTAAAGGACTGAGGTTTAATAATATTGCAATAATAACAATAAAGCCAAATTTCGACTCCGGGGTTATCTAATAAAGCCTGTCTTGGACTCGTAGTTGAGTTGTTTCGGATGAAATAAAAAGGATAACCCCTAAATCATGCGAAATTAGAACCTTAATGTGGACCTTATTCTCACCATATGTCTCTTTAGTGAAAGGATTTCAAATAATTATGGTCTTAAACAGGGTTTACTTTATGTGAATAAGACATTAATTTATTTGTCACAATAATAATAATAAAAATTCTTAGAGGATTTAGGAATAAGGGAGCGAAAAGTTAAGTTTATACTTACACAATTAGCATTTATGAGTAGCTTTAGCATCTAATCTTATATTTGGCTGTGATTTCGTTTTAAGCTTAGTATGGGGATTGTGAAAAATCAAAGATGGACGAATCTCCCTGTTCTTAAAGGCTTATAAATAATTTTATTTAAATTGTTATTAAGTTTTATTATTAATGAATAGTGGTTTTAAGAACAGGGGCGCTTTCGAAATAAATAATTTTTGAACCTTTTTAATGGACCTTTTTTTTTTTATGTTTTGTTTGATTGTGAGGGAAGAATATTGTGAAGGGTCATAAGTTAAAAGAGGATTTAATTATTTATTTTTGGGCGTGTTTTATTTACATTGTGTGTGGGACCAGCAATGGCTTAGTGTGGGGGAATTTTGATGTGTGATAAAACACACTTCATTTGTACCCCGGAAAATGCTAATAAACGGACTAAAACACTAAAATATGGATAAATATGTTGCAAATATGTTTGTATTATGTTTTTATGTCTTACAAGTACAAAGGATTTAAAACAAAGACCAAAAACAGTAACTTTGGGTGACTTTCTGACGACATTTTATGTTTATGAGGTTCAAACGAAGTCGTAAATATTCTCATCAACCATTGCAAAGAGCGCGAAATTACGAGATCCTCCGGTACCGGCCTTTATATTTGAACCTTTTTATTTTGAACCGTTTCGCCATTATTGAACCATTTATATTAATGAATTGACCCAGACCATATTAACCTCTTATATATTTTAAAATGCATTAAAATAATTATTCGAACCATGCTCTAGCCCAACGGCTAGAGTCATTGGTTTCTACACAAGAGGTCCCGAGTTCGATTCTGTTGGGGTGTGTTCTTAAAGTCCACTTCAGATTCTAGTTGGGCACAGTGGCATGACACGTGGATCTACGTGGTGGGGGGGGGGGGGGGTTGGGGTGGGGGGGGGCGGGCGGTGGTAGGGACCTCAGCCCAAGACCCCGACCTGACCCGGCCAAGACCAACTCGACGGCCAAGACCCGACCGAACCTGGCCCGTGGACGCCTGTTGACTGGCGATCAACATCGTTGTCCGGTGGTACGGTGGTCGGCGGTGGTCAACGGTGGTCGCCACCGTTGACCTGTCACGGACATGCAAGTTGAACCACCGGTGCCACCATAACCATCCCCCCCCCAAACAAACCCCCCCAAACCCCCCCCCCCCCACCCCCCCAAAAAACCACGCGCCGTTGACCGGTGGTCCGCCGGTGGTTGACCGGTGGTTGACTGCCGCCGTTGACCACCGTTGACTAGTGGTCCGGTGTTGGCTCCGGTGACGGCTGGCAAGCCACGTGGCACCACTCAGGTGGTGACACGTGGCAAACTAATCATTTGAGTTACAGATACGAGGTTCAGAGGTTACAAGTTCAGAATAAAGGTTCAGATGGCACGGGGTCAGTACCAGGTAGCATTCCCGATGGTTCTAGAATGGTGACGTGTCATCTTGCTATTGGAGGATCTGGATTATGACAACTAATGATTAGCTGTGCGTACGAGGAACACGTTTTATGCCAATCATTGGCACGCATCAACGGCAAAAGACCAATATACCCCATCATCTGGAGCTTTGATTGTGTTAATGACCTGAAATGGATTGAAATTGCCCTCCCACTTTGAGATTATAATTTTATATATCAAACGTGCTGCAGTGTTGAGGGTGTTGATTTAGTTTATTTTCAATTCCTAGTGTAGGAGTGTGTAGTCTTATTTTTATGTCTTTTAGCTTATTAGTTTGCTTATTGTAAAAGCTTTTATAGCTTATTTAGCTTATTGTAATCCACTCTTTTTAGCTTATTAATGAAGATGTTTTGAAGATTTGACAGTGTTATCATTCTTATGGCTTATTCTTTTTATAATCTCTATTTCACTTTTTTTTTTTCATTGTAAGGCTTATTTTGGTAATTGATTACTTCTAGCTTTTCCTAGCTTATTTCTTACTTAAATAAGTATTCCTTTGGCTTATGAGATTTAGATCTAAGCTCATATTTTTAAATAAGCTTTTGTTATCTTCATCTTTTATCTTCTTTTCATTATCCTTTTCTTTTTCAAAAGTGCTTATTGTTTGATTAAGCTCGATTCGAATGCTAAAAAGGGTGTCATGAGTCTCCTACTCGACTTATTCATTAAGTCTTGAGCACCTTTATCTTCGAGAGCTTATTATTTAGCTTATTTAGTCATAAAGTTCTAAACTTTACTAGTTTTTCTAATAGTTTATTAAGTTAGGGCTTATTTCGAAGGGTACTTGTAGCTTATTTGAGAAGTGGCTTATTTATAAGCTTATATTCTTCATCCTTTCTTCAAAAAAGCCTTGATAGCTTTTTAGCTTATTCTAGTTTTTATTTCAAAAGTAGTTTTTTATAGTATGGATTTAAATCTAGTTTTTTTGTACAAAATTTCGTTTTCAAAATTGCTTATTATGATTTAGATCTAAAGTTTTTATCTTTTTATTAGCTTATTTTGTTCTAACTTTTCATGTCTTATTTCTTATTCCATCCTTCTACATCTAAGGCCGGAGCTTAAGGGTCTTATAAGGTTGATAAATAGATAAAGTTTTGATCCTTATAGTTTTTATGAAAGTAATTAGTAGATAAAGTTGACACCTTTATTCGCTAATTAGTGGAGTAGAAGCTTTAAAGTGATAGACTTATTTGTTTATTAAGTTTGTAAGATCGGGAGGTTTTATATCATTGCGGTTCTTCATTCGGTTACCCTTTTTCCCTTTTTAATACTAGTAGTTTAGAATTTTTAGCTTAAAATGTTTATGTTTGATCTTATGATTGCTGTTAGTTTATTTGTTATGATTGACAAGGATAAAAAACACCTTTTCGGGAGGTCTTGGTTGATCAAAATAAACTAGATGGATCATTGTGTAGTTTTAGTGAGAGAAAGTAAAGAGAGGGGATGAACACAAAAAGATGAAAGATTTTAATGCAATTTAAATACTTGTCATTTATTTTTCTAAAAAGCATTTTACTTTACTTGTCATTTAATTTCTTAAAACTTGATTTCGAAGGATTTTAATTCATTAAACCTAAACCCGCACTTAATGAACATTTCACGTCACTTAGCAAGCATTTTCGTCATTTATATCTTTTAGATCAATTTTAGTATAATCTTGTAGTTTTTAATCTTAAAATTAATATTAGTTTAAAAATAGTTTAAATTCAAAAGTTTAGTTTCCCTTTTATATGCTTTCCCTTTTAGTAGATTTAGAAAACCAAACCCAAAAACTTAAGTGATAATCAAGCTCGATTTACAACTTGAACGTAGATTTCCATTCACTTCTCGCCGAGGAAACGACCCGGGAGGTTTTTGATAATTGCTTTGGTTAAAAGCGATTTTCTAGAACCCGACGGTAATACTATACTATACTATTATTGATTATCCTCCTTATTATTACGTATTTATATATTATATATTTTATACGTATTGATTTGGACGGACCAATCCTCATGGCTTGCCATAATGGACCCACCGGGGGACATCATGGTGCCAACTACACCGCTAAGAAAGTCTTTGATGCCGGATTTTATTGGCCGACTATTTACCGAGATGAACATGACTTGGTCACCCGATGTGACGCTTGTCAACGTCAAGGAAAAATCTCACAAAGGACAAAATGCCATCCAAGTTTATGAGATCTTTGACGTTTGGGGCATCGATTTTATAGGACCGTTCCCGTCTTCACGAGGGAACAAGTTTATACTCGTGGCCGTCGATTATTTATCGAAATGGGTTGAAGCGAAAGCGCTCCCCACCAATGACGCCCGAGTTGTTTGCAAATTCTTAAAATCTCTCTTTGCCCGATTTGGGACCCCTCGAGCTATCATTAGTGATCGTTGTACCCATTTTTGCAATGACCAATTTGCAAAGGTCATGCTTAAATACGGAGTTACTCACCGTCTCTCCACCGCGTATCACCCACAAACAAGTGGGCAAGTTGAGGTTTCAAATCGTGGTTTGAAACGCTATTTTGGAGGACGTTGGTTGGTGAAACCGTGTTCGTGGTCCGTTAAGTTGGTGAACGCCTTGTGGGCCTTCCGTACCACATTTAAGACACCCATCGGGTGCAACTCCGTACAAGCTTGGTGTACGGGAAATGGCTTGTATCTGCCCATCGGCTCGAGCATAAGGCCTTCTGGGCCTTTAAATCATGGTAATTATGACCTTTTGACTGCGGTGTGATCACCGGAAAGTTCAATGAATGAATTGAAATGACTTGTTGATCGAGCCTTGTAGAACTCTTTGATCTACAAAGAAAAAAACAAAGAGGCTCCATTGACTCCAAGATCAGAACGCGTTTTCAACGTTGGTTGATCAGAGTCCTCCTCTTTAATTTTAGATTAAAAGATTTCTTCTGATCGTGGCCAGACTTAAGTACGCTGGATGGACATTACCGTTACTATAGTATTTCCTATATGGCACCGTCGAGCTATCTCAAATTGATTGGGCCAAATCTTCAAAGGTGAATTGTCATCGATTATGCACTACTTTGGAGGGATCATACCACCGTATGGTTGTCCCGGATCTTCCAAACTTTTCCCCATGGACCATATGGATTTCGGAAGGTCGAGTCGCCGCTAGTGACTCGGGGTTAACAAAAAACAAGGCGCTCTGCAGTGTGGTGGCAACCCATGCTTTTATCCTAATATAATTTTATAATAGTAGTAATGAATAAGTGTGCGTGAGAGGTTTCGCCTATCCTTTTTTGTTTTGTTGTTTTTTGTTGTATGTCCAGGATTGCCCCGGATTTTGAAGCCTCTCGTGCTCATGATTTTTTCCTTCGTTCACTCGAGCTTCAAATCCTCAGCTTCATTATGGGAATCCAATATCCAAATCTTATCGACTAACATTTATCTTTAAGCATACTTAATAAACGGCTTAGGATTTACGTAGAGACCTTTCTTAAAACATTGAGGACAATGTTCAATTCTAGTATAGGGGGATCTATCGATTTGATTGTGCATGCAGCCGTTGTTTTCACGTAATCCCATTTTTACCACCAAAATACCAAAAAATTGAAAAAATTTAAAAAATTTCAAAAATAAAATAAATGTTTTAGCACAATGTTGACTTTCCTGCTGGGTAAAATAAGAATAAATTTTGACTCGATCGAGCATGTTGCGCTCTAGCTTGTCCCTTAACTTTTAGACTAAGCATTCGCGGATCTTTTTATTAAAGATTTTAAATTTGGAAGAACAAAAAATGTTGTGTTAATTAATGAGTTAGATGCTTAACTAGGTTTAGTTGAAATCTTAAGAGCTATAAGTGTAGTTTGTGGCTTTTTTCTCCTATAAGCTTTAACCGGGACTAATAATACGTGCTATTTTGAAAAAATTAAACTTTAAATCAACAAAATTCTTGTTATTTGAATGCTTTATTAATGTAGTCGACAACATTAATTTATTTAGTCTTTGTTCCAATATTTATCTTAAATGTTCTAAAAAGAAGTTTTCTCTATATGATCGTGGTAATATATAAAAAAATGATGATTAGTAATAATTATAAACTGTGGGCTGATAAAAGTTTGTTGCATCTTACCGGCTCACAACTGATGTTGCAGCCTTCTAAAAGGTCGAGGATTTCCTTTGTTAAAAGTATAATTATGATAAGTCTGATATATGTGATTTAATAAATATAAGGAAAATATCTTTTTCTTAAATTTAAATATGCTTTTGAACTAAGACTAATTCGTTTTAAGATTGTGGTTTTTCTAAATGAATTGTTTTATTAACGGGAAGCCTAAGAATTTTTGAAACCGAAGGTCCGTGAGTTCCGATACTATTCTCTGTGGGGTGTCAAAAGCCTGTCACCTAAGCCTGTCTCGGCTGGGATGTGCGAGAGAAAGTCGCTACATGGAATGATCTCGCCTTCAAAATCATAATTCTTGGGTGGAACGTTAAAGCAATATAGAAAATTGTAATTTTCTTAAAAAGGTTGATCATGGTTGAATTCGAAATAAGCACATTCCACCTAAGAGCTAATTATTGTCCGGGAGCGAAAGTTTCAAAGGTACTACAGTTTGAGTAGTGTTAGCATCATAACTTATATTGGAACGGTTGAATTTTCATTTTTGAGCGTGGTTTGGGACGTGTGAAAAGTTGGGAACGATGGGAATTTATCTTTTCGGGCATTTTAGGATTGAAATTGCATCTTGTTTCTGTGACCCTTTAAGTTATAAAAATAAAGAAAGTCAAAAATGTTTGTTAGTGCTTGAAATGTAAAGTACATAAAAAGAGAAAAATGGAAATAAAAACATACAAAAAATATGTGTCGGGGGAATAAGTGTAATATTTAAAAAATTGTCAAAACGGGGCTTTTCAAGGCTAATGATTCTTTAATTCCCCTCGATGAACACTTAGCTACTTTTCGAGGTAATTAGTCGAGGGGGATTAAGATTCTTGGTTTTCTTAAGTGTTTACTTATGGCATTGCGTGAGGACACGGAAATATCTTAGTATGGGGGATTTTGGTGTGTACTTAATTACACATACCTTTTGCCTATAAAAACGTGCCTAAAATGACCAAAATATACCAAAAAATACTTGTATTTGTGTGTTTTGTGGGTTATGGTGTGCAGGTAATGGATATGCACTAAAGACACAAAATCATGCCTAAAGGATAAAAAACCAAGCACGGAATGGAAAAGCATGAAAAATTCAAAGTCAACCCGGCAAAGTCAAAGTCAAAGACGAAGCCGAAACCAAAGAATACTTAATGGGCCCACCCGCACCCATCTCATGAGCCGGGTCAGCCCATTAAGGTATTACATGAAGACTAAAAAATAAGTTAAAGGCCCATTGCCTTTTAACTTATAACAAGCCCGAACACATAACCAAGCCCAATATCAAATCTGTTAACACCATTAGTCCTCAAGGACTGTGGTTGCAATAGAAGTATACAACTTCAGGGACTGAGTTTGAAGTTGTAGATCGCATACATTGTACACCACAAAGGATGATCCGTGTAATCAACTATACGATGATAAGGGACCCAAATGCCAATAATCATAAATTAAACTTTCACAAAAACAAACTCTCGCCAATTCTATGTTGCATCTTTCTCCCCATAAACCCCAAACCTGCTACCTGCTTCCCCCAAAACAAAAATGTCATTTTCCCCATTACCCCACTCACAATACCCAAAATCCACCTTGGCAATCCTAAACTTTCCCATTCGTCCAAGGGATGTATGAATAGAGAATATCATAGGATTAAGATGATAGGACTTGGTGAGCACTCAAAATGAAGGGCTATGATGACTTGGAGACTACTCTCACACAACAAACACACCTCACGAATGTCTCACAGAAGAAACACACTTCAAAGGCCAAGACCCTTAGTGTTTTATCTATATATAGGACCAGTGTAAGCCCTTGAGGCAACGTAGTTTTTAATTTTCAGCTTATATTAGTTTAATTTAGCTTATTGTACTTTCTTTTTTTAAACCTTGTACTCAGATTTTAAGTTTAATGAAATTCATGTGTTTGTGAAAATTCTAATTTTAAGTTAATGTACTTTGTGTTTTAAAAAACGTTTTATAAGCTCACAAAAGCTCTTTTTAACTCATACACTAAAGTAATTGTCATATCAAACGGGATACTCTATATACTATTACTATTTGATATTATATATTATATATATTTTATCGAATCATTTTTGTTCATTTTCATTTTTAGCATTTTACTGTAGCACTGCTTATCTCTGCTTATTACCTGCTTATTCTTGCTTATTCAAGTCATTTAGTGCTTAACTTGCTTACTTTATAGTCTTTGTTTCATTTGTTCAAGTATTTCATACTCTGCCATATTTTAGCTTAAAATACTGTTTATTTCATTAGCTTATCTAAAATGCTTATTGTCTGTTTAAATTTGCTTATTAGTCTTAGTTAAACTTAGCTCATCATCTGTTTTTAAAAATCAAAGGTTTAAACTGTGTTTTATAAGCTTAAAATGGATTTTGACTTTCTTAAGGGGTGTTTGGCACTAGCAGTATTAACAAAAGTTAATACTGCTTGGTGACTTTTGACCCTTAAGTCAAATTTGGAAAGCTTAAATTAATCTTATAAGCCAGTTTAGAAAAGTCTTCAAAGTGTAAAATTCATTCCTAAGGTGTTTAGTAATCATGGTTTGAATCTGTAGGTTTTAAGCTTTATAGTTTAGCTTAATTGTTTAGATTTTGATTAAGGGCATTTTGGAGTTGTTAGCATGCTTATTTTTGATTCACAATGCAGTAGAATAGCTTTAGGTTAGGTGTGCATGTGTCTTGTGATTTTAAGCTTAAAACTGTCAAAGCATTTGCATAAATTTTTAAAGCTTAATCAGTCATTTTTAATCTCAAATTTAGATAAGTTAAAGCTAGTTTTAGGTTATGAAAATCATTGCATAAGCTCTTTAGATATAGTACTTTATCTGTTTCAGCTTATTTTATAGTCTAGACTTATTTTCTTAGCTTAAATAGGGCTGCAATAAGCCCTTTTGTCTTTTCAAAAATTTGCAAAACTCAGCATATACTGAGTGTAAGTGGCATTTTCATAAGCATTTTTTATGGCTTATCTGAATTTCAAAATGATTTTGGTTTGCTGATTATTGTAGCTTATAGGATAAGTTTTAAGGTGTTGTGAGTCATTAAGCCATAAGGATCCATTTAAGTGCTTAAAATTAAGCCCAAAAGTGCCCTTGTAGGCTGTTTTAGCAGGTTTGGACAATATTGCTATTTGCTTATCTGAGCTTATAGCTTATTGGATTTGCTTGTCTAATGTTTCATTCTGCTTATTAGGTTAGCTTTTAAGTGCTTTTAGCTTAGTTAGTTCAGGACAGAGCTTATTCAAGCTTATGAGCTTTTTCAGTTTAGAATTTTAAGTTAAAAAGCCTTTTAAGAGATTCTGTCATTTTAAGCTTAGTCTAGCTCTTTTTATTTGCTTATTTTTGTTCTATAATGCTTATTAGGTATAGCTTATTGTTTGTTGTTAGCTTATTTGCTTTTCCTTAGCTTATTTAGCCTTAAAAAGCCCAACAGTTTAGGTCTTAAGCCTTTTTAGTTCTTTTAGGTATTCTGTCACCTTTTTAGCTTATTTCTGTGCTTATTTGTGCTTTTTAGAAAAGTTGCTTTTACAAAAAGTCCTTATTTTTAGCTTATCTAAAAAGTTGTTTAAAAAATTTTGCAAAAAAAATATGTTGGGAGTTGAGGGAAATCAGGGGTGAGCAAGGCTCGAACCCCTGACCTCAACCTCACCTCAACCAACATATTTAACACAACACACACAACCAAACGTGCCCTTGGGTCTTTTCCGTTTTAACTTGCACAATTTAAATATTTAACCCTTTTTAGTCCATTTAAGCTATAAGCCCTTTTCAGCTTAATAACAGCTTATTCCTATAAGCTGTTCACCCCGTCTTATTTTTCTTAGGTTTAGCATAGTGCAAAGTATTTTTCACCAATTTTTCAGAATTTTCCAAATTAGTTTAGTATTTTTTATTAATTTTTTAGATTAAATCCGTTTTTAATTCATAATAAAAAATATAAAAGTCAAAAAAATATAATTCTTTTTTTTTCATTTAGGACTTATAAAAATTAAAATTCATTTGTAGGGTTAAAATTTTAGAAATTGGTTTTTTAAAGAACGGGTTTTGAATCCCGTTGTCATTTTTAGTGTTTAGCTTTAATTGCTTATCGTTTTTAGTGTGCCTTTACTTGTTTTAGCATTTTAGTTATAGAAATAGAAAACCTAATCAAATTTGTGATATTCAAGCATTGTTTAACAAACGTTACCTCAATTTTCCATTCACACCTCGTCGGGACACGACCCGAAAAGTTTTTTTTAGGATTTTGCTTTGGGTAAAAGTGAATATCTTTTAAAAAGCCTCTTGGAATTTTATTGATTGATAATTTTAATTATCCTCTTATTATTATATATATATTATATAGTAAAAGGTGATTAATTTTATACCTGTCAGTGATTTGTCGGCGTCAAGTAAACTTTCGACTAAATAACTTGTTTACGTAAACTTTTACGTAGTATGATATTATATTTTTTATTATCAAAACATGAAGATCATTAAATATAAATATCGTTTTTGCGCGAATATTTGTATTAGCAATTGATGTTTAAGAAATCAAATAGTATAACTTTATATTCTCACAAAATATTTTCAAGCAAAAGAGTACCACTTTGTGACACAAAGATACAACTTTTTGATAGAAATTGAGATAACTTTTCCAAAAATCACAAGTTTTCCAAAGATGTTTGAAAACAATGATTATACAACCAAACTAATGTAACAATAGTTGAATGGTCACTAAGCCACTCACTCCTCATTCTGTTCAACGCAGAAAACGGTCGTAACCGGACATGACTTAGACCATATACCCAATTATGTACAATAGAAAATCATAAACCACTTTTACCGGTTTTTTAAAACAATCTTTTCAAAACTTTGAACTTTGCCTTTGTTGTTACATGAGAAACTTATGATCACAAACAGTTGAATCACCATGTTTATTCATTCTCTTTTCATATCTTTTGAATTATTGATCACTTTGAATGAAAATTTTGGTTATTCAAAACATATTTTATATACGATATCTGGATGGCCAGTAGATTGCTCAATCCTCATCCTGTTAATTTCCGGAAACGATCAAAACCGGACCCAATCTTCACCATTTGATCAATTTATCAATATAAAGATATGATTTATAACAAAATTTATCATTTGTTTTCGTAAGATGCCATTTTGTTTAACAATTAAGCCCATTTGAGTATCCGTTAAAAAAAACACACTAGACATGGTTAGAAAAGTACTTATAGACACACAACACTCAAGCTAAAAACCCAAGTTTGCCCTACGAAATCCTAAAAATTATCCCAAGGAGAGAAGAGCATGTTTACATAAACACACAACGTTGGCCCATTACTGTTTACGAAACCATTTGATAAACCCATACGAAACCGAAACCTAAAACCATTACTTTTGTAAACCTAATGATCAAATAAAAAATGATAAACTGATAGATTTGTTTTGTTTTTTAGCTTATTTTATAATTTATTCAACAGTTTAAGACTGTTCTTATGTCTGAAAGCAACATCGTAAATTTACAAAACCTATCAAGGTTACGAAACCTCATGATCTTAGTCCACAAATGATATTTTCAGTGATCAATCCATTCCAATCATGTTACAAGACATATATCAATGTTTTGCCTCAATTAATTTCATGTTTCAATCACTTTTCATTTTTACAAAAGTCTAGATCTGGATTGTGTTTTTCTAAGTTACGAAACCTATATTATCAATTAATCACAAAGAAATCACAGACATCACGTTTTCTTATGTTTTTTATCACAGAGAATTAATGAAACGATTTGGATTGTGTTTTTCTAAGTTACGAAAGCTCAACTTATTTAAAGGATTTACGTAACCTTTTCTGTGTGTTTTACGAAAGTGATAAGGTTACGTATGAAAACTGTTACTTTTGTACTTCCGAAAATAACTTTGCAAATTTGACATTTTCAGTTCCTCAAGTTACTTTCGTAAACCTTTTTAGTCCATACGAAACTATCTTTTGATTTTGACATTTTCAGCCCTTCTTCTTTCTTTCGTAAACAATAACTTCCCTTACGAAACTTTCTTTTGTATTTGACATTTTCAGTCCCTCAAGTTACTTTCATAAACTTTTAATACCTCAAAAAATTTCATAACCCCCCCCCCCCCTTGGAATTAGATCTATTTTTCACAACCAACCTTTTTGAATTATTTTGTAGTTAATATCCCGTTTTTCCTTTAAAATAATTTATAACTCCCCCTTAATTAGATATCTAATTAAAGAACTTATCGAGAAATAGTTAATTTTAAAGTTTTGAAAATTCTTGAGAAGATTTTAAAAATCAAAAATTTCATAACTCCCCCTTGAATAAATGTCTAATTAAAGAACGTATTCAAGAGATTGTTACTTTTTTTTGTTTATCCACACTTGAATTTTTCAAATTCTGATGATTTTTGAAAGATGTTTTTGAAGAAATCCTTTATTTGTGAATGGATTTTGATTACAAACCACTTATTCTAACAGTGAAAATCATTGTCTGAATGATTTACTCCCTCTCAGTTCATGATACTTTGATTTTGCATTTAAAGAACCACTTGTGAAAAATACAATATCATGAGACTGATAAGAACGGAGAAGATATGTCTTTGTAACTTTAAGTTAAATTTTGTTTTTGAATGTTTTTGTTTTTCAAATTTTTTATTTGTTTTTCATTTTTGAAAAAGAAAAATATTTTTGGTTTCTAATTTTTCATTTTTTATTTTGTTTTTGAAATTTATTTTCAAAATGCTTTTTAAAAAAACAATAACAATAACAGCATCATCCCTTGCTAACTCACAGACAAATACCCAAAACGAACCCAACAATAAAAATACCATAAAAAAGAAAAACCACTAAAAACAAGAGAAAAACCAAAAATCCCCCGCCCCCAAAAAAATGGAAACGACCAAAAACCAAAAAACCAAAAAATACACATACCCATACACGAACCCCCTTAAAACCATACACCGACAAACACTACCCTCCTCACCCTAATCCCGTCTAAACACCCTCCTAAATTGCGTCCTACACGCGCCAACCAATCCTTTGAACAAAATACACAAACCTTCTTATATTGGAAGGGAAATTGTAAAAAGAACAGCAATTTGTTATTCCCGTCCCGACAAAGTATAAGTTCACTTGTACCTTTTTCAACATGCACCTTGCTAAATTTGAGATAAAGGGCGTTATATTATATTTTTAGTACGTAATGGTTGTATACCGTTTGCATAGGTATAATGCAAAGAACCCTCTTTGAACATAGTACATATGGAAACTTGTATGTACCGAAATCCATAATCTAGTAGTTACGTCGCTTCCAAAAGACTTAAGCGCATCATGCAGAAAGGACAATGTACTACAGCTATCTTCGCAAGTTACATTGTTGTACAATATAAGCTTCTTAGACAACCAACTCAATATATTTTCTCCTAGAAATTTAATAACTCCATATGGTCTTTTGCATCATCATTACACCATGCAAAGTTCTAGCATCTGAATATCCAAAAAGCATAAACCCTGGATACCTTCTACTATACCATAGACCCATGTAAATTGTAGGTCAAAGGTATCAAAAGGAATCCTAATAACCTCTAAGAAGTGTTTTTCGCTATGGTCTTAGCCTGAAAACGCGCAACGATAAAAATGTCGTTAAAGGAGAATTTCTGGTCGACTATCCGTGAGATACCTAATAAAGTCCCCTCCAAACTACTATTATATTTTATTTTAACAACTTGGGTAACCTTTGTAAGTCTGTATCGTAGTTTTATGTACGCTCGCCATTGGTGTGTCTAATGGTATCACATTGTTTCATCCCATGTTTTTTTAAGATATTCTAAAGAATATTTGATTGACAAATAAATGGATTCCTCGTGGTGATTTGATGAACTTAAAGACTTGATAAAGAACTACATTTCACCAAACATTGACATTTCCAAATAAATCTTTCATTCGTGTATGCAAATCAAATTGAAAATGACTTATATGTAGACAGAAAAAATATTTCGTCGACTATAGAATTGAACAAGTAAAATGTCAACCACTATCATCTAGAAACAATGTCGGATCAAACGAAAACCGTTTGTTAAATGTGTTTTGGCGATTAAGTAATTAGAAAGCTGTCAAACCAGGCTCTAGGTCTGTTTGACATCATCCAGAGCTTACATAGATACAGATATACGTGGATTGGGAAAGCCTAGTTATTCTACAAAACCGATCATGCATACGAACAAAAACTTTCTTTTTTAGTGGACCGTTCAGAAATATCGTTTTGATATCTATTTCGTAAATAGGAAAGTTCTTGTGAACCGCATATGCCATAAAGATTCTGACAACTTCAAGTCTTGCAACTGGTGCAAAAGATTCCTCAAAATCGATTCTCTCCTCTTGACCATATCCTTTGGCAACTAAACAAGACTTGTTCCGAATAACCGTGTTTTCAGCATCAGTCTTGTTTCTCTAAATCCATTTGACTGTGATTATGTTTATGCCAGTAGGACATTCGACAAGTTCCCAAACATCAAGGCGTTTGAACTGGTTCAACTCATCTTGCATGGATTCAATCCAGCTTGCATCAAGCATAGCTTGCTTGATATTTTTCGGTTTCTGCAGTACTCACTGTTAGTGCATACATACATACTTCAGCATCAGTTTGAAGTCTATTTCTTGTCATTACAGGTTTTGAGGGATCACCAATCACTTGTTTAATTGGATGATTCTTAGTCTACTTATCAGTAGAACGCTGTTTTTTGTAAAACTCGTGCATATTTAACGAATCCTGATATGTTGAAGATGACTCAGCTTCTTCGAATACAAGAGTTTAAGGTGGAATGTAGAAAATATTTCTGTCAAGTTCTGCAACGTCTTCTTGAACGAATTCATTAGCATTATTATTCTTGACTAGAGTGTTTGGTTCACTGGTAGCTTTTCTGTTGATGAGGATACTAGTTGAGGAGCTTCATCTTATTCAACGACAATTGACGATGATGAAGAAGTGTTGTTGTTATCAAGAGTATGTGCAGCGGAATTATTCCAGACACTTCTGGAGAACTCGTCACATAGTATTCTTCATACATCGGACCAAACAAATTATCCAAGTCTGTTTTCGACGATACTGATTGTGAATCTTCCAAAAAATATTTAAAATTTGCGCAGTTAAATCTGGGTTCTGAGTTGTTGCATTCAGAAGCCATTGCTGTTAGTTCATCAAACTTTACATGTGTTGTTTCCATTATCTTTTTGGTTCGGCGGTCGTAGATACGAAAACCTCTTGATGACTCAGAATAACCAATTCTTACACCCCGACAAGGGCGAAAACACAGGATGCGATGATATAGTTACATCGCACAAGATACAAGATCATACCATCAAATTTACAAAAGATATAGGTTTACAATAGTCACAAGTTTACACTCTCTAATTTAAAATGTACAAGTCTCAAGTTAACACCTCACATGTGTACTTCTTAAATTTCCATATAATTTACCTTGGTTCGCAACACACCTGAAAATGATACTCGAAAAGGTCAACAATAATGTTGGTAAACTCGTAGGTTTGAAGAAAACCCACTCGTTGTGCCAATATTTCAAACAGTTGGACAATTAGGCAATATGACAGTGAATATATGCAAAACATTCCAATTCCATGAATTAGCTTCCCCGCTAATCATACACCATGACATAGCATCCCTGTGCTAGTCATCACAACAACATATACCCATGCTCTTGGAGTTGCAACTCCGAGGTCACCCGCACCTAAAGCCTACCAGCTAGAGCACTTACTTAGGGCAAGACCATCACAAACATAGCAAATCCATGCTAATCACATACATTGCCATGCACCTTGATACACGCAAGTACAATCAAACCACATAATATTCACATAGCAGTCATAAGCACATAACATTGTCCCAAAAACAAAACCATATTTCGCACAGTTCAGAAAATCAGTTCAAAACACATTTGAGTATCATTTTTCCCCAACGAAAAAGATTTAAAAAGTAGGGCTACGAGAACTCATCTCAACATATGATAATAACCGCACAAATAATCTACACAACGCACAACGGTACCCGACCACGACCTAACATTAATTTCTCCTTAATAACATTTTGTACAAAATTGCCTTATTGTACAAGTGTTTGTCCTTACTCACACAAAATCCTTGTTCTTATTACATAACCCTTATTCTTATTACCAAATCCTTATTCTCATTTCAAAACCCTTATTCTTATTACAAAAAGTTTTGGTATCATGGTTGTGTGGTAACTACGTAAAACATCTCGATTCACTTTGGGCTAAGTGCGACATCAACACATACTACTAAAAAATATACCCAACAATTAAAACGAAATAACTGTCCAAACGGTTCAAGGGAATCCGAAGAGAAATGAGTAACGTTAAAGATCTGAAATAAAAGAATAAACATCTTTGTAACGTTAAAGTATATATGTTTAAATATATATGTGATAATAAAATAGTAATACTTTATTATTTTCGTCTTTTTATCGGGCTAAACGGGGTAAGTATAAAATCGTGACATCTTAGTATGTCCACGTTCGATCGTTTAATCTTGACACTTAATGTTCCTTAAAAAGTCACCTTTTGTCTTTTAGTCGGATCGACACAAAATAAGTCTTTCTACAATATTTTCTAAGTGTGATTCATTTTTTTATAAAATCTGACATGACTCGTTTGTTTGTAAGAGGTTCCCAATGTTTTTAACGCTTAATTTCAACATTTTCCAAAATTTCCCAAAGTTCCGACAAAATGCCAAAAATCCATAATCATGAGTCGTTTAACCAATCATGACTATATTCGACCATTTTAAACATTTTTCACCCTCGCATGTATCCGTAAACCCATTTATCCTTCCTAGAAGTCCAAGCTACTAAGTTTCCACTCATTGAGCCTAAAAGCCCAATGTTAGTCTAATAGCCTTTGCCAAGTCTTACCTATTCATTTTCAATCCCATTTAAGTCCACTAATTGATCTATTCGTCATTGGGCCTTGTGGCCCATTAAGAGTTTTATAACTAGTCCGATAATTTTAAATCAAAAGTAGTTATACTTTATTGGGCCGAAGCCTCAATATAAGCCGGAAATCGCATTTATAAGCCCGAAGTCAAAATATAAACCAAAACCATAAGCCCAAAATACAAACCCGATAGCAAAATAAGTCGTAACCAAATAGTATAAGTCGAGACTAAATAAGCCGAAGCCATATAAGCCAAAACCAATAAGCCGAAACCGAATAAGCCAAAACAAAATAAGTCAAAATCAGATATAACCCAAAACTAATTAAGCCAAATCAAAATAAGCCGAACCCAAATAAGCCGAAACCAAATAATCCAAAAATAACACAAATGGGCCAAGCCCATTAACCTTTTTTTTGTTGGGCCGAGACCAAACAAGAGCCCAAAACCAAATAAGCCCTAAACTAGCTTATTTTTAAGATATGTTTCGAAACCAGTCGAAATAAGCACTTAACACAAAAGTTATTTTACCAACACAACCATAATATAAAAGTGACCATTTTTGTTCTCTTCTCTTTTTGTTCACGCCAACCAAACGCACCCTATTCCTTTCGTTTTAAATTTATCGTGTTCCATTTTTAACAAACGCACTGTACAACTAGCTTCTATGTATTATTTGACACTCAAAAGTACAAGTTAAATAAAAATTTAGAAAACTTACCAAGAGGGTTTTGAAAAAGCGAGAAGAAATGCGAACCGACTACCTAAACGTAGTTTAATCAATAACCCAAATACTAGAATCAACCCAAGACTTCTACACCTTCAAGTTCTTGATTAATGTTTAACAAAAATGTTTATGTTTGTGTGTTTGTGAAATAGGACGAGCAAGACAAAAGTGTTAGCCTCAATTTATTGAGTCGAACAAGGATAAACGGTCACTCTACGATGGAGCTTCGGTCTTTAATTTGTTAATGTTGTAACAGGATAATATCGGGAATCGGGCTCGACCATCTTGTTCCCTTTGATGCTTCTAACCGGCAAAGGATCCAAGGAGGTTCGAGTTTGCTTCTTTTTATGTCGGGTTCACTTAAAATTCAATGTTCATCAATTTAAAACGTTACCCGAAGTTCATCATGTATTTTTTTTGACTTAAAAAACACTTTTCCAAGATCCTATATTTTTTACAAGTGCCATATTTCCAAATTAAAACTTACCAAAAAATTCATTTAAAAACATTATTGGACGTGTCGGGATCAAAATACGAGTTTAGTTTAAATTTAACCGAAACCCTTCTCAAAAGTTTAGAAGTATCTCAACTTCAAAATATGATTTGTCATTTTAGACTTGTAAAAATACTTTACTTTCACGACCATTACGGACATTAATTAAATTTCACGAAAACACCCGTTTTCTGATAACTTTTAAATCACACCTTAACGATTTACGTACTAGACAAACGTTACTTCATTTATGATAGTCAATTATCAATTAAGTCGCTAATTCACCCCAATTTTTTATACCGTCTCCAAAATTACTGTACGCTTCCGGTGTTACGCATGGATAACGCTCAAATTATACATATTTCTATATGCGTTATATGTGCTTTTGTATATATAAATTGGTTAATTATAAGAACGTTTGGTATGGAATAGAATATATTTGTCATTGTAGGTTCATGTGATGTGTCGTGGAAGAAAACATAAGATTACACGAAGATTTGAAGCTTAAACGAAGAAATAACTCGAGTTGAATGCTTCACGACACCAGTTCACTGTTTTGGTCATAACTCGGTCATACGAGCTCCGTTTGATGCAATTCTGGCGGCCACACAAAGAGAATTCAATTATCTACAATCAAGAAAAAGGCCAAGTGCTGAAACTGCCCCAAGTATGCCGCACTTCTGAAAATGTGCGGTGCACTTCTATAAATACCCCCCCCCCCCCAAAAAAAACTCCAGGGACATACACACCAACACATATCTACAACACATATAACTTAGAGATGAGGAGAACTAGGTGATGATCTTAGGATCCAATAATCCAAACACCCCTTCTCACCACCATGAACCACCACTCTCCACCACAAATTTCTAGAGTTCTAACACCATATCTAGACCACATACCATCCATTCCAGAATCTTAACACTTTCCACTTTAATTCGTAGAAGATTCACACCAAATTCTCCAAAGTTCACCACCATAAACCTTGTTACCAAACACTTCATTTGGTGATATGTTGCGGATTTCCAGAAGTTACTTGGTATATTTCGGGTTATCTTAGTAGCATTTGGTTGTTGGTTGATAATGGAACTATTAGTTTTGGGATTGGTGGTTGTTGTAGTCAAAATATTGGTATTGATACTTTGTTCTCATATGTGAAACATAAAATAATATTTGGATGATTTTGCTATGACTTATGAATATACATGTTTATGAATTCGATGTTATCTTGCTTGGATAATTGTTTATCTTTTGGTATATCATTGCCATTGAAATAGGTAGAAAGGATTAATTGTATTGATGTATTTTGAATCGTGTTGGCCATACGAATCAATATCATGCTTGTGAGAATTGTGTGG